>VXBP01010565.1:1403-52456 GCA_013400115.1 Rhinopomastus cyanomelas
AAGGGAGAGGGTGGTGGCACTCATCTCCGGTTAGCATGCTTTTGTTGTTGTCCAGATCTCTGTCGTGACCCAAGGCCCAAACGATAGTGACTTCCCATGGTATTTTCCTCAGATAGTGTAATGGCATGTGTGACGCAGTTTCTAGGTTGAGTGCACCAACTTGCTGGGTTTTATTTGTTTTATTTTCCTGTTTTGTTTTCTTTCGTTTTCTTTGTCTGTATACAGCTATTAGATTAATAAACTTCTATCCAGTATCCTAAGCTATTCATTGTCTGGCAAATTTGTCTGAGATGTCATCGAGACCTTACTGCAGAGAATGCGGGCAATTCATTGATTTGAACCTGCTAAAACTGATGGAGAAACCCCAAGCCGCTACAGAAGGAAATTCTTTACTGAGAGGGTGATTAGATACTGGAATGGATTACCCAGGGAGGGGGTGATGTCGCCATCCCTGGAGGTGTTTAAGGAACAGGTGGATGCAGCGCTTGGGGATATGGTCTAGCGGTTAGACACTAGGAGAAAAGGTTGGACTCGATGACCCTGGAGGTCCTTTCCAGCCATGATGATTCTATAATTCTATTATATGATTGTCACATTCTCATAGTAGGTGAGACTAGATTGAGGCTCTGTCTGAATACCACTTCTCATCTCTAGATGTACTGGTAACAAAGAGAATAAGCCACTTGGGATTTGGTTCCTAAAATCCAGCAGCCAGTGCTGATACATTGTGCTCCCCCCAAATCTTCCTAACATCAATTTATTTGAAAACTAATTCTAGAGCAAATGTCCGCCTGCATAATCCTGATAAACCTGAGCTGAGTTTGAGTATATTGGCATCTCTTTTGTGTTGCTTTAAACTTGCCCTCAGAGAAAGAACTTGCTTGTTCCCAAAGTGCATTTGAAATAGTGTTTCCAGAGACTATCACTTCAATAATGCAGAGCAGATTCAATACTTTTACTTGGGCTGCTTTGGTTGTATGTAAGTCAAGTCAAAATCTGAGTTGGGAACTATTCATGCTGTTACTCACTGCCCTCTACACTATACAGCAAATCATTTTGTCACCTTGTGTAACTGTTGAACAGTTTTCCATGACTTAGGTGTGGGGGGGATTGGTGACACTGTGTTAAATGCGCTTCTGTGCCAAACTACTTAAGTCTTTCCTGAAGTGTATGAAATGTATTATGAGTAACCAACACTTCATGCCAAACCCTGTGTTTCTCTAATTTAAAACATTGGATTTCTCTCTTCTGAGGTGATTAGCTACCATGAACAAAATTATTAATAACTTTGTGATAGAACGTAATACTACTGCCTTGATTATCCTCAGATAGAAAGAACAAAATGTTGCAAAGGTGGCTGCTTCTAAGCCAAGTACTCACATTTCCAGTGGCAGGAGTAACCTGGAGTAGGTTTCCCACCAGCTATTGGTACAGATTTCACTTTCATTCATATTTAAACAGTGTAAAACTACAGACCAAGGATTGAGATCCAAGAAATAAAAATAAATTGTATTGGTAGTTGTAGGCCCAAAGCTTGTCCTGTTTTGACTGTCTTACCTGAGTCCTGGGATTTTCTTTGTCTAAAATAGTCTACAAGCTGCTGGTTTGAGGCAGTGCTACAAAGAACACCAGAGAGAAGGCCTAATAAAGTACAGTTTTATCCAAAGGGAATATTGCTGTTTAACAATATACTGAACAAACAGGCAGTGAACAGCATATAATTCTGCACATTATGCGGCAGCATTAAATACACATATTAGTAAGGCAGTAGATACGATAGTTGTGAAATTACCACATAAGTAGCAGTTTTTAGCAGCAGGATGCTGCTCCGTGTAAGACTTCTTCACATGTAATGAATAGCTAATTTTAGCTGTGTAGTTCATGAGAAACCAGAAGGGATTGGGCAACGGTAGAGTGTTTCAACAGCCAAAACCAGCAAGATAGGCTGAGATGCACTTTTAATGGTGCATCTTGTCTGGGGGTTAAGACGTCTGTTACGTTGTATTCAAACTAAGGAGTTACTGCTGCAAGCAAACAGGCAGCCGTGTGAAGTGCACATTTTTGGGATGAGGTGGTAATAGGCTTTGATGCCAATTCTGAGGGGGATGGATGACCTGCAGCTCATATGGTTATGTTTTTGTGAGGAACCAACAGGTTAAATAAACCCAAGCAAAATCGTACATGAAAATTGGCACTAGAAAGGTTAGCCATGTTTTATCTCATTCCTCTCAGAGCGAGAGCGTTCATGCAATTAATGTGTATGACAGATTGGAAGATTTGGAATTGAGTTCCAACACTTGCACGGCTTGTGGTCATTGTCTTATGAGAGGTGGTCAGCCAGCTTTGGCTCATTACTGATGTTAATCTGTGGGAATTTAAAAAGCATTTTTACATTAGTTGCTCTGATGTTTAGTAGGAGAGTGACCCCATTTAACCTTAAAAAAAGGTCATCATTACTTGTTAAGGTGTGTGAATCTGAACTTAAAAAACTTGCTTGGAGAATTTAAGAAGGACAGGGACATATCATGTGAACATCAATCACATTTCCCTTCCGGAGACTCAGACTGTAGAGCGCAAAGGCAGACTTTTAAGGAAATCTCTGATAACTTTTGCAGCTCCAGATATGTTTCAGTTCTTATCAGTGGAGGAAGGCTTCTGTTTGACTAAACAGGAAAAAACAGATGTAAGGAGTACTAACTCTGGCTACATACGTAGTGTAATGAATGATCTTTTTAAAAAACCATTTGTCAATAGATAAAAATAACCAAAATCATTGTTGACCTTCTGGATGCAGTTAAACATTGTGATGTGAATTAAACAGTTCTTTCCTTTCTCATTTGCCTGAAGTAAGTGTGCGTGGATACTTTTGGGTCATCATTTTGTTTTCAGAAAGTGGTGAATTCTGGCATAGTACGCTGCTGTTTCCTTCAAATTACTTGGCAGAAAGATAGCAAGGGAGATTTGTAAAAAGGACTTTGATGTTAGAAGACTGAGATCCTACTTTCTGCAGACTTTAAATTTCTTTTCAGCTAGTTAGAAATGCTACCAGATGAGTTTTTTTGTCCAGTAGCTTGTGTAGTGGAAAAACTGGGCCGGAAGACAAACCACAGCTTGTTTCACTAACTTGCTTAGCAGCAAATTAGACTGTTTAGCTGTGTAATTTGTCCTCCTTTCTTACATTCTTTTTTAAAATTTATCCTGTAAGTTTTGCTTGCTTGTGCACTTAGAGTTTTGTTTTTTTAACTCTTTCCACCTGCCTTTCCAAACTTGAAGCTATCTCTGCTTATGGGGATTGTCGGGGAGTTGTGATTTTGTGCTTTTGAGGCAAAATTTTTTTAAAAAAAGTTACTGATTAGTGTTCAATCCTATGCATGTTAACAGAGGCTTGGTTAATGCGTGTACTAACATTCTAGAATCTGATAAACAGAATAACTGTAGCATGTCAAGTGTCTGAGTGCTGTAGTTTAGACATAGTTACTCAGAGACTGTCTTAGCACTGACAGTGAAAAATTGTATGCTTTGTTTGTTCAAGGAGGATAGTGTGCAGCTTTAGAGGGAAGAGGTGGGTTTCTGAAGTAACTGTATAAGAAAATTGCATATTAGTCTTGCCTGCGTTGTTTGAGAAACATCTTTGTTGCTCTGAATATGCTAGCATGGGCTTACTAGAACAAGGTACTACCACTAGCATGTACCTGTCCTTGCGTATTCCAGGTGTTTGATGTGGACCCAACTTTCAGAAATTAGGGCATGGGAACATAAATTTTTTATTTGAACAGATATTAGTATTTTATAAATTAAAAAACTCATTGGGTAATTTACAGTCATAATTGTCTGTATCTTTGGAAATGGGTTGCTTACATGTCTATTCACTTTGTGTCCCATGTGTGGACAGTGCATGTCTGGAGGAGTACTAGTATGATAAGTCTTTATCATCAGCCAGTTTTGATGATAGGGTGCAATAGCCCCATCTCCTCTTTTTTAGAGTAGTGATTGGAACAGGAAATAGCTCAGCAATGACGTGAAAAAACTGCGAACCACAAGAACCTAATTTCATATAAGTCCATTTGTTTTGTGAATTTAGGCAGTATGCCAGTGTTGTCAAGGATATTCTGATGTATAAGTGGCCTTTTCATCACTTGTTTTTTAATACTGTATTGTTATTTACAATAGTTCCTTGGGATTCCAGTCTGCAGTGGGAGCTCTACCACAGTTAACCGTGGACAGCTAGAAGAAAAAAAGATGCTTTCTGCAATGTTGGCTTCAGCTATGCCATGACTTACTTTTGATGATGGTGTTATTTAGAATTTCATACTGGAACTCTTTTAACACTACAGTTTTCGTGACTTTTTGTTAGCTGCTTTGTCAGGAAATAATACTTTGTACACCATAATTTTATTTGGAATCCCTTGGAATGCTCTAGTGACCAGAGGGAGTTGCTGAAAGTACTTACCTTGTAAAATGTACTATCCAAAATTAACTGAGCTTCTCCCAATCGTGACTTGTCACTTAAACTACTTTTATCTCTTTCCTTTTTGATTATGAGTCAAAAGTCACATGGACATCCATATACAGTAACACACAAACATATGTTAGAAAAGGAAAGTGATAAAAACATTTTGTAATGCTAAAAATTAAGCCTTTGTGTGTATATATATGTAGTATAAAAGTGGAGGAGCAGTTGTGGCCGTAAGGAAAGGTTCCCCCTTAGTTTCTGGGCATTTTAATGCTGTTTTTCTTTTGGCACAGATGTAGCGCTGATTTTTTTTAAAAAATATTTCTATTTTTTCCCCCTCCCCTTTTTAAACAAAAGTATTTATTCCACAACTAGTAATGGAAATAGGAGTGGTCATTTCCTCTTTTAGGATGCTTCTTTTAGGATAACACTTCTTGATTGCAGGGTCATTTTCATTTCAAAATTATAGTGGCTTGTGCTTTTGCATAGCAGATTATGAACTGTTTGAGTGCAATCTTAAATTTACTTGATCAGTTAAATGTTTTGTGTAGTTGGACTGGCCTAAATACCTTCTGCTGCAAGGGGTCTGTGTTTCAGACATTGCTGTGCTTGGTTTTCCCAAACTAAGTATGTCTGTGGAAATTCAAACTCACTATTTTCAGGAAGTAGTAATTTTTTAATATTTTTAAAAATCTCTTCCCAAGTTTATATCCAATTATTGCTGTTGTCTTCCTTTTTAGGATTTTGTCCACTTTCTATAAAAAAAAATAAATTGGGAATTTGATCGAGCCATTATCAAGAGGATGAGAAAGCAGGTTTTCCTGATAACTCAGTGTTATGAGTCAAAAGCAGGATGCAGTTTTTTAAAAGCCTTTCCTTCTTGTGTTTGCCCATGTTCTGATGAAGCTCTGTGTTGTTCTGTGTGCTACGTTAATGGACTCTGGTTGACTTTGAAAAGCCATGTAGGCAACTGCTGCTAATCATGCTTCATTTGTAGAAGTGATCAATGTTAGAACCTCATACAGGCACTCTACAAATAAAGTGGAATACTGACTGTAACTTGAGTCAAAGTTAAGCTGATACAGCTTGTGTCATTTAAGTAAATGACATGGTACTAACAGCAATGTAGCATGAAGATAGTAGAGATCTGATTTGACTGGCAGAGGGAAGTTTCAAAACAAAAAACCCCAATTATGTTAGACTGGCTTCTTCCTCTCTTTCCCTCACAAATGAGTAGGTCTTGTTGAAAGTTTGCTTCTGTCTCAGATTTCATTTCTGCCTTTTGGTGGAGACAGATGTTTCTCAGTTGAAGGTAAGACTTCAGTTGTAGACATTCAATTAAAAAAAGTATCTTCTTTGAAATTATAATGTAAATAGTAACCCCCAAAAAATTACTGTATTATATCTGTTTGACGGACAAAGCATCCTCCAAGTTGCTTAAAACAAGGAATAATGTCAAAATATTTAATGAGTGTAAGATCAGCCCATTTCATGTTGCATTGCTTTAAAGATTTTAATGAAAGCAGGAGGATTAATCTGAGTTTGGTTTATTTCTTGCTCTTCCTCATTTGCAGTCACTTTTTGATTTGATATTTACATTTGCACTGCAGTAGGGAAGCATAATTTCTCTAAGCAAATGTGATGTGGTAACTAAGAAGCAGTAAAAGCTGAAATGATATCAACTCTGGACATAGATTTCCTGTGTTATGTGTTGGCATCTCTTCTGAACACAGCAAAGATACTACTTCTGCTAACCACAATAGAGCGAATTCTTCATGAAACTCTCTCAACAAATGTGCATGCACTGATCCTTTGAAAACTGGTTCTAATCACTTCCAGGCAAGGGGCATCCACAGCCTCCCTGGACAAGCTGTTCCTGTGCCTCACCACCCTCCTCGAGAGTAATTTCTTCCTAGTGTCTAATATATCACTACTTTCTTTTAAGTTGAATCCATTCTTCCATGTCCTGTCACTAGAGCGCCTCATAAAAAATCCTTCTTTAACTTTCATGTAGTCCCTTCAGGTACTGGAAGGCTGCTGTAAGGTTCCTTCAGATCCTTCTCATCTCCAGTCTAAACAGCCCTAATTCCCTCCGTCTGCCTTCACAGAAGAGATGCTCCAGCCCACTGATCATTGCCCTCCTCTGGGCTTGCTCCAGCAATTCCCTGTCCTTGTTTCTGAGACTCCACAATGGAAAACATTTTTCCAGGTGCAGTCTAACAGGAGCAGACTAGATGGGAAGAATCTTCTCCCTCGACCTGCTGGTGTCACTTCTTTATCTTGATAGAGTCCAGGATGCAGTTCTCAGTCACTATTCATAAGACCTGCGCTGTTGTCATTCTTTGGATTTGATTCAGCATTTCAGTGTCTTTGTACTGAAGTTCCCAAAACTGAATACAGTATTCAAGGTGCAGTCTCACTAGTGCTGAGTACAAGGGGACAGTCAGCTTTCTGGTTCTGCTAGCCACAGTATTTCCGATGCGGGCTGGGTTGCCATGTGTCATCTTGACCAGTTGGACACACTACTTACTTGTGTTCAGCCAGCTGTCAATCAACACTCCTAGGTAGTTTTCCAGACTTCTCTGACCACTCTTCCCCAACTCTGAGGTGGTGTATAGGGTTGTTGTGACTGAGGTGTGGGTTTTGTTAAACCTCATACAACTGACCTCAGCACATTAATCCAGCCTGTCCAGGTCACTCTGCAGGACATTCCTACCCCCAAGCAGATCAACACACCTACCCAATTTGTAATATCTTCAAACTTGCTGAGGATGCACTCAGTGCCCTCATCCAGATAATTGATAAAGATGTTGAAGGCTGGCCCAAATACTGAACCCTGGGGAACACTGCTCATAACTGGCTGCTGACTCATTTCAGTGCTTCAACCACAGTGATAAGTGGCTGCTTTTGATCAGTGGAGATGTGATCAAGTTTAGCTTGAGGTGTTAGTAGAGACCTTAATCTAATTAATATAATTAGTTGGATAGTTACTGTATAGAAGGCTTGCACTGCTGAAGGAAGTCCTGGAAGATTTGGTTTTTCTTAATGCAGCTGTTAGATTCACAGCGTTGGGACAAATAAGTCATACTGTTCAAGTCACTACTGCTGTGACTGTAACAGCATGCACATTCTTGCACGCTGTGCCAGCAGCAGTGAACTTCCAACTTGTAAATGGAGTGAGTGCAGCTATTCAGTTCTGCTTGTACTCTCTCTTCTGCATGTGTAAGTCCCAAAATACCAAATCCTGACTATCACCTTTATGAAAGGGGGTTGTGGAATCTGGGCCACTGTGTGTCAGTTCCTTCCTCAGTGTTTGAGTGCAGGGGTAGTGGCAATTCTATTTTAGGCTCTCAGAACGTACTCTTCAATACACTCTGCATTCATTGTGTACAGTAAACATCTTACGTGCTGGTCTTGTTAATTAATATTTTTTTCCATTACTTGTTACATTTGTCCTGGCATGTTTAAAGTATTTAAATCAATGTTTTCCCTGGTTTATAAATAGTCTATTAACATTAGCTTCATGCTGAGTGGTAGCACGCAAAGTTTTGACCTCATAATAACTTCAAAATGTGTTGTTGATCTGGTTTTAGTGTTCCAAAGCTCAGATACAATTGAACGTAGGATACTACTTTGACATCTTAAAGGAAAACTGCTTCTAGCAAGACAAAATTTGGATGAGGTACACATGGTTTGGACTCCTGCTTGTCCTGGGGGGTAAAAAGATGCAACCACTTATCTAAGTTATGAAAAAGTAGCTAATGGTCGTAGCTGGAAACTACTTTCCATTAGAGGTTCTTGTTGTTTGGTAGGCAAGATGAAGCAAAGATGTTTTTCACTTTACAGAGTGATTCTGCTTTTCCCAAGGAGTATAGTAGTCTGAACAAATCATAGCTGGTAGATCTGCAACTGAATTTAAATGACTGTTAGTGTGATTCTGATTAGCAGTATAAAGTTCTTAGGGAAGGCTACCTTTATGCTGAAGACTCACCAGCTCCCAAAACAGGCTCTTAAATTGTTTTTTTGTTCATGTTATTTTGGTTTATTTTGTTTATGGATTGGGGTTTGGGGTTTCTTTTTTTTTTGGTTGGTTGATTTTTGCTTTAGTTTTTTCTTTAGAAATAATCTCACTTGCTGGTCTCTTCTGTGAATGTGAAATAGTTTATGGGTTTTCCTCGCTGGGAATATATATGATTCTTGTAAAGTACTTGGAAAGTCTCTCCTCCTCACCAGCTTAATGGCTTATTCTGGTATTTTTTGTTTTGGTGTGATTTTTTTTAAAATGAATCGTTGGACTTGAGTTTGTGAGGAAGATGCTTTTTACTGGATGACAGGAGAAATTTATTAAGCTTGTGAAGTCGTTGATGCAGTAAGTGCAGTAACTTTGCTTATCTCATTGGATTAGTGAAACACACTTTCACAATTTGTTCTTGACTTGAATAACTGAAAGCCAGTTTGTTACTTATTCTCTACATTCCACTGTCATTTCTCTTCAGTGCCTTGCAGATTGAAGTTTCTTCTGTCATATTCTAAAGTTTTATGACAAGTGTATATACCTTATCTGGAAAGTAATACATCATAGTAATGTGACTTCTCACCTGTCAAGCAGCTTTGCAGTCAGAGTATGTTTTTCGTTAATGGATTGGACGCAGTCAAATGTATTTTATAAAATTCACAAACTTCAAATGATTTCCTTCTGATGGCATTTTGGCACAGTCCCGTTTGAAAAGCAAGGCAGCTGAAAACGCTACATTCTTGGCTGTTAAATAATTGTTGCTTTATGTGTCAGATGAGTGTTCAATAGAAGCAAAATCATCATGGAAAAGAACTCCATGTGATATATAGTCTTAATGCTTGTTTTTTCTAAACACATTAGCGCAGAATGCAAATTGATCATGGCAGCAGCAGAGCTTGAATTACTGATCATGTGCTGTCTTGAAAACATTAAAACATTTCAAACTGCAGTTGCTGAAAGGAAAAGGTGAAAACTATCTACTCCATAAATAGCTTCTGTGAGTAGCACATGCGTTTGTGCTCCAACTATTTTGCTGTTTTTACATAATGAATTAGCTTTTTTAGTTTAAAGGGGGAACATTACTGATGGGGTTTTTTGAACATATAAACATTTCCAGCAAAGTTTCGTAACATTTGTGTGAAAGAGGATTTTTCCCTTTGAAAGAAAATATTTATTTGGAGTGAAGCTTGCAGCTTTTAACTGAAGAGACATTTGAATCTGTTGGTGTAATGTCATTGTGGAGCACCTCCCTTATGAGGAGAGGCTGAGGATGCTGGGTCTCTTTAGCTTGGAGAAGAGGAGACTGAGGGGTGACCTCATTAATGTCTATTTGAAGGGTGGGTGACAGGAGGATGGAGCCAGGCTCTTCTCAATGTCATCTAGTGATAGGAGGAGGGGCAATGGTTGTAAACTGGAACATAGGAGGTTCCACATAAATATGAGAAGTAATTTCTTTCCCAGTGAAGGTGACAGACCACTGGAACAGGCTGCCCAGGGTGGTTGTGGAGTCTCCTTCTCTGGAGATGTTTAAGACCCACTTAAATGTTCAGCGCTGTGTCCTTCCTGGGGTGCTAAAACCCAAGAGCAGCATCAACCAGTGGATGTTTGGAAAGTTGGCCCCGATGGACGTGTGTGTGCCGCTGCTTCTGGTGGGTGAGCAGGAAGGGCCTGAGCAGACAGCAGTGGGCTCAGGCTGCAACAGGCAGTTTGGGGAGGCTGTGCAGCACCACAGATACTACCAAGTCAGAGGGTCTGCAGGACCATCCATCTGTGCTCTGACAACCCTAGGAAAAAGCTAGGCTTTTCTCAATGTCACCTGGTGACAGGACATGGACAGTGGGTGTAAGCTGGAACGTAGGAGGTTCCACATAAATCTGAGAAGGAACTTCTTCCCAGTGAGGGTGACAGAGCACTGGTGCAGGCTGCCCAGGGGAGTTGTGTAGTCTCCTTCACTGGAGATGTTTTAGACTCACCTGCATGTGTTCCTGTGTGACTTGGAGTAGGTAGGTGATCCTGCTGTGTCAAGGGGATTGGACTAGATGATATTTCGATGTCTCTTCCAATCTCTAATGTTTCTATGATTCTATGAGTGTCCTTAAATCCCTATACAGATGATTCGTTTGGCTTTTTCCTGGACCATGTAGCATCTCCTCTTAGCAGGCTGTAAATTACTGCTGGTGAAAGCTTTCTAGCAAAGCACAGTGCATCAATTTTTTATTTGCTACTAACTTTTCACCTTTTATGTGGAGAATATGAGATGGTTAAGTCCAAAAATATTGAGATAAGGATGTGTCTATGGGAGCGTAACAGCCGTCCCTGTTCAGTGCTTTGCGGTATTGTGGGCAGCGGAGAAGGTGGTATTTGATTTGTAGGTTAAATTCTGACAGCCCTACAAGGGTTTCAGAGCTGAAGTTTCCTGAATTTTTTTCTCTAGTGTGCTGAAGACTTTTTTGAGACCATATTTACCAGCAACATTTTTTTTAATAAAAATGCAAACAGAAAAAGAGGAGAAAAAAATACCAGGTATAGTACATCACTATGGTACAGTTCATGCAGAGCTTTCACATTTTAGCCTGTAAGGGCAGCTTTGGTTTAAACCCTCTGTAAGTTTAGAGGGTAGGTTAGGTAACTTCATTGTACTAGTGCTGTCATGTTTTAGAGCACTATCTGTGTTTATGAATGTCACTGCTTGTAAGATAAATTCTCAAAAAATCTTAGTGGAGAGGGAGGAGGAGCTGTGAGCCATGTTTGTCTGAAACAGTATAGGGATGTAACAGCAGGCCTGCTGTTAATTTTAAGTATTTCTACTGACTTTATTCCCAAGAAGTTTTTAACTTCTCTTGAATGTTTGGATTCTATACTGACAATTTAAAGTGATAATATCTTTTGAGTAGCTCAGTATGCTTTTAAAAAAAATAGTTTGATTAAAAGTCTGCCATTGGGCTATTTTTCTGTTGGAATTCATAAGACTTCAGGTACTTACTGAATAGAAAGGAGTGAGATGAGTCCTTTTCAGTACTAGGCTTTCCCTCAGCTAACAGATGAGAGGCAGTAATGAGCTTTGTAGCAAAGTAATATTAAAAAGAAAATTCCTATAGTGCTACCTTGGGACCACCAACCCAATTTACACTTTACTGGGAATTAACCATAGTCCTGGCTAAATTTTAGCAAAGCCTCTCTCTTTGAAAGAAGATACGAGTCTTCATGAGCATGCCATGACTGCTTCAGAAACTAAAGAGAAGAGCTGTTGATGGTGAGGGCCAGTTTCATGCCTCTTCTCTCTGAAAGTTTTGAGTGCAGGCAGAGCAAGTGAGCAATCACTCTGAATATGCCTGGGCTTGTTTATCCACCCTACCTCCTTCCTCTGTGCACTTCACAGCTTACTGCCTCTTAAGCCTCAACTCTTAATTACTTTAACTGATAAACATCCTCTTGCAAATTTGAGGTTAGTATGTGTATATAACCTTATTCAGGGCAGAATATCAGAGTACTGCAGTTGAATGTAATCAAACAGTAATGCCAACTACACAACCTACTCTGGAACGATTATAAACAGGTAGAAGAAATGGGAGGTTTCTTTCTTTGTTTCCTGTAACTTGAAGAGCATTTTTAAAGCAAGTGGAGATAGAAGAATTTGGACTAGAGCTATATGTGTGTGTCTTTCCCTAATTTTCATGTGCTATTGCTTAGTACAAATTGCTTCTCTGGTATTTCAAGAATATTAAATCCGTTTTGGACTTCAAGGGATTATGGTTTTACTTTATTTTTGTAATAAATAACTAATGTATAAAACTGTACTTGTAGTGTCCATCCCAGTTTTCATCTGCATTGTCTGTTGAAGTTTAATATCAGCATAACACAAAAAATGTAGTTGTACTGCCACGTATCAGTGCCTCAGATTTAATGCTGGAGCAAAAATCTATGTCGTATATAAAATCCAAAATAAACCCCAAAACCATTCATTGATAAAGTACTGAAAGCCAAACCTGGGTCTTTGCGTTGAGCCAAGAGAAGTGGGTTTCAGTCCGATTTTAAGAGTTCAAGACCTTCAGGTTCAACAGGGTGCTGTGTTGACTAATGGCATCTTTGCTGAAGTAAACATCTTTCTTACAGCATACCATACCTTCTAAAATACAAGAATACCTTTAACCTTTTGCTTTGTAATGCTTAATGGAGAACAGTACCATAACACAGACTTCTGGAACAGACGATGCATCTCTTTTGGTACTATAAATCTGATACCCTGTGTATTAGTAATGTAGCAGTTGCCATTGCTGAAGAGATACACAGACATAGCCATTTTACTGGATTATTTTGGGTGAGTGTAAAATTTAACATGAGCTCAATGGTGGAAGAGGTGAAAGCAAAAAGGTTAATTGACTTGTGTCACTGGGTCAGTGGCAGAGTTGAGACTAGGGCCTAGGATTATGCCACTAGAGTGCACTACTTCCCGCTTACTTATTGGGAGAATGATTAAATTTGCTGCTAGGTGCTGCAGGCTCCCTGCTGGTGAGTTTGGAAGATTGCTGCCAGCTTGCTGAGGCACTTTGTTCTTAACCAGCTGCAGCTTTGTTTCTGCAGATATTTACCAAATCAATGTCTTTTTTACTATCAGAATTTAATGACTGTGATGAATTGCAAAAAGTATTTGTGAAGTAGCCTTTTATCCCCTTTTGAATTTATTGAAGATGAAAAGGGTATGTACAAAATAAAGGATTAATTATATTTGTAATTGAAACAAATTCTTTATGATATATAATTTCTCAGAAATAGCCAGTAACATACACTTCATTAACAAAAGGTGATTGATAGTGAGCTGTAGTATTTCACTTACATTAACTTGGCTTTTTTTTACCCACACAGGTTTCCACTTGAGTGGCACAGTGACAGAGCCTGCAATGCAATCGGAGCCAGAAACTGTTTGCAATGTAGCTATCAGCTTTGATCGCTGCAAGATTACCTCAGTGACCTGTAGCTGTGGAAACAAGGACATATTTTACTGTGCCCATGTTGTGGCACTCTCTTTGTACCGGATCCGCAAGCCAGATCAGGTCAAACTGCATCTCCCCATTTCAGAGACACTCTTTCAGATGAACAGAGACCAACTGCAGAAGTTTGTACAGTATTTGATCACAGTGCACCACACAGAAGTTTTGCCAACTGCTCAAAAATTAGCAGATGAAATTCTTTCTCAAAATTCAGAAATCAATCAAGTTCATGGTGAGTTTTCTGCCTGTGCTTCCATTTGCTTCATTCCATCTTTGCTTTTGAGCTTTCTTCTGCATTCAGGGGTGTGACTTGCTGAGGTCCCTTGCCACCTGAATTGTTCTGTAATTCTATGGTGTTTACTAAAGAGGATTCTCATACTGAGGCTTTACTTTCAAGATGTCTAGAAAGCAGTACTTTCTTTTTTAAGAAGTTAGAAGAATTCACAAATAATAAGCTTGATGGCTCCAGCTCTGTTAATGTGACCTGATCTGTTTCATGGTTGTATTTTCCAGCTGTGAAAAACAGAACAGTGGTATTTTTCTTATAGCAACAATACTTAAAGGAACTGTCTTACCAACAACATGCTTTTGTTATTTTGTTCTTGAACTAATTTTCTGACATTTTGATTTTGTAATTTTGTTTTAATGGCAGAGCATAAAAGTAAGTAGACATAACTGATATTTTCATTATTTAAGCTCTTATTAAACGTTAGTACTTGGTTTCTGTATGAAGTCAGGAGAAGTAAAAAATCTGTATCTTGGTGCCTTTTTCTTTACAACATCAGCAAAGGTTCTGCTCTATCTGCTGTGCATGGTTTTAATGGCTCTCAGTTTGTTGTACTGAACATCTTATGTTTGTTAAAAGATGCTGGCTGTGACTTGAGGCTTCTTAGGTGGCTTTTCAACCCATGTTGAACTGTGAGTTTGAGGTGCCCCAGCTACTTGAGACTTGTGTTCCTGTAAAGTCACCTCATAGAAACGTCCTCTAAGGTTGCTAGAACCATGTTAGAGGGAGTAGTAAGTTTTCTAATATCTAAAAAAAACCTTGTTTGTTTTTCTATTGACAGTAACAGTTCTTGTGTGTTAGATATTTAAGAGGTATCACCATTATTCCAAATATTTTGCAATACAAACACAACTAAGCTGCATAATGTGAGAAGAAGAAAACCACACTTGTGGTAGATGCTATTCAGGCAGAATAACAGAACTGAGACTTTCCAATAGTAGCACCTATAGTAGCATCTGTACCTTAGCTCCCTTCCTTAGGTGATCCTGGCAGGCCCAGCCAGTCAGTGAAATGGTGAACTTAGGAGCAGTGCTCTTTTTTGGCTTTGAGGGGGATATGGGGATATAGCCGGAGGCAAAGCAGTTGCTCTGATTGTTACTTAAGATGAGACAGTGATTGACAGAGCTACCTGGTGATCATTGAAAGGAAGGGAAGCTGAAGTAGATACAGGACACAAAGTGATAGATGTGCAGTCTGGAGGTGTGTGTCACATAAGATATGAGCCTAAATACAAGAAATCCAGAGGAAGGAGGAATTACAGTGAATTTGGGTGACGCAGAAGAATCAAGCAGTTGAGAGTAATTAGAAAAGGATAAGGCAGTATTGGGAAAGGAAGAACAGATGATGACTACATGTAGCTGTATTGGCTACACAGTACCTAATGTACAAAAAAACCAAGCTGTTGCGGAATGCTTAAACTTGGTCAACATGGTCTGTAATTATACCAAATGTAGGCATGTTACATTCTGTCAGCTATTTTCTTATTGTCAAAATATCTAATTAGTCATTAGTATTCCAAGTATTTTTAGAGAGATATTTCATACTTATAGCCCAAGTAGCAAAAAGAATACAAAACAAAAACCAAGTATATAATTAATTATGAAATTTCACAGTTAATTTGAGTGAGGTCATTCAAAATTATCTGTAAACCTAAAACATATCTCACATAGCCTGATGTTTTCCTAGCAAATGAGATATGGAACATATCTTTGTTGACCATTGGTATTTCTTCATAAAATGCCAAAAACTGAAGTAGAAATTCCAGGCAGCATATCAAGGAAAATTGCTATTACCAAAGAAAGCTGCGTTACAAAAAAGGATCTATGATCTCCTGCTTTTTCTTTCAGACTCCCATAAAACTGTGGTGTGATTTTTTTTTTTTTAAAATAATGGTTACAATGGTAAAGTATTACAGGATTGTTTTAAAGAGAAAGTAAGTTACTTTGATTATGTAGCAATTAAGCGTTCCTATGAGATCCATCTTGTAATTCTGTAACTTGATCTTCAATTACATTCCTTGTATTAAAAATAATAAAGTTAACCCAAAGAGATCGACAAAGAATTACCAAAAAATACCTGTGTTTGATTTTAATAACATAGGCTGGTAGACATAAGGTCGCAAAACAGTCTTGTAGACCTCTTTTTGCTTTGAGCAGTTTAACCTCACTATACTAGTGTTTCAATTGTATTAAAGGCACTGGTAACTAAGAGGAAAAAACTTAGAAGTGCGAGCTTATAAAATAAGAGACTCAGCACAGAAACACTTGAAAACAGCTTTATTCAAAGGGATGACTTGAATCTAAGAGCTGAATGAGGAAATTATATTCAGTGTTACATAGAAGTGTTTTAATTTCAGGTTTGTTTATGTGGGGTTTTTTGGGTTTTTTTTCTCTTGGTTACTGAACTAGTTCCAAATTTTGTGTGGATCGACAAGCAAAAGAAGGTAGCTCTCAAATACCAGCTCTTTGGACATAAGAACACGGCACAGTGGTGGTGTTGACTTTCTTATGAGCTGGCTAATGAGATGGAACAGACTCTGCATTACTTTGGTGACTTATATGATTGTTCTTTATGCCAAATTATGTCTTATACAGCCTTCAGTGACTGGCTTTAGCCACCTTTGTAAAGGAGGTTACTGGGAGAACCAGTGAAGTGACCTTACTGATGATGAGGTTTTGAAATGACTAATCTCTTTAAGTTCCATTGTTGATAGAAATGATGCAATATCCTCCTTTGTTTCATGACCAAGTCTTGCAGCCGGAAGCAATTGGGAGATGGTGTTAGAAGTGCTGGATTGTGTTACATGTACAGTACCTTGTTCAGGAGAGCAGTGTGATTTCTGGGGAATCCTCTTCCGTATTTTCTGTGCTGATTTTTCAGTCACTGGTTCTTGCAAGATGTTTTTACATGTTTTTAGAGCACAAAAGCATCTTACTTTGGAGAAGATGTGCTGTGTTCTGGTTTTCTTATGTGACACTGCTGCACTTGCATGTATTTCTCATTATTAGACCACACATGTCTCCAGTTTTGTAGTCTTCTGTACTGAAGGCAGTTGTAGGTATTCATACTGATACCCTGATGTCTGCTGTGCATAACTCTTGGCATCATACTATGTTGCAGTTTGGGGATGCTGATTCAGAAAGCTGCATGTAATATGAATCCTGCATAGCTGAGGTATTTTCCTTCCTATTAATGTTTGTACTGCTCTGTCAGAGGAATCTTGCAGGTGTGAGAGAACAGTCAGGATGGTAGATCAGCTTGGTTTGTCATCTTGGTTCTGTCTTTTTGGGTGTGAAACTTCCACTTAAATTGGCTAGAAGTTCAAACTATGCTCCTGAGAATTTGAGTGGAGATAGTAAAGTAACTGTAAGATTGGAGAGAAATGGAGGTGTGTTTGCATGTTAGTCTCATAATAGTCTTGATTTGCTATTATGTGCATAGTGAAAAAGGATCTACTTTTTATTGGTATTAGGTCAACCTGCAAGCCAATTTCATTTTACCTGTTAAGCTATACGGTTTCTTTTCTGGGTATTTAATGCAGCTATTGCAGTCTGTGGACTGTGAGGAGCTATGTGAAATTCTCCAGACTTTGACTCTCTGATTATCATACTCACAATGTGAGTCAATTGCCAGTGCAAAACTACATGCAGAACTCCTCAAATTTAAAGAGAAGAACCTGGGAGAAAGTAGTTTAAATAAATTTGTCCTCTCAGAAGCAGAGGTACCTGAATAGTCGTTTGTATATTTGTTGGAGCAGATCTGGATGCATGATCTGCAAATACTAGTCTGCAACATGTTTTAGGAGTACTGGTAGAAGCGTTCAAAGAGAAATTTCAGAAATTCAAGTAGAAGTAAATAAGTAGAAGACTCTAAAAATACTTGAAAGATCTGTAGCTGCAAAATAATATGAAAAAATAATTTATATTTTTAGGAAAAGTGTTTTTTCCAGATAGGGTAAACATGAACACAAAATTTGGTATGTAGCAAACAATTTTGAGACATAGCAGGGGGGAGACGCATGAAAGTAATGCATGCTAGCATGAACTAATAAGGCAGTTTTCATGTGCTGCACAGAAGTAGACTTTGAAAATTCCTGCTGTGTAGTGTTTGTGAGAGATGGATTTTGTCAGGAGAGGGTGGATATTGTCAGCAGACAAGTTTAAGCATCTTGCAGGTGGAAGAGAGAATTTTTTGATGTTAAACTTGTTGGAGATTTACTAACTTTTCTGCTGCTGTGGGATGACACTTAGCTGATCTGCTATAGTTAAGATTTTTATAAAGTTTAAAACCGCTTCAGTATGGCTATGAGTAATCTAGCATAATTTCATATGAAGACTACTTTTGTGATACTTCAGAAATAAGGATCAAGCAAGCGTTTTGCCTTAAGCAAAGCACTGATAGGCACGCAATTAGTTTGCAAAATAGACAATTTGTAGCCTGTTTTAGTCAATGCTTCCTGTTTTGCTTCTACTTTTCAAGGTTAAGTCCTTCATATGCAACACTAGTTCCTTAATATGGTTGCTCATTTTGAAAGCAATTTAAATTGCTATGTAAATGATCAAAATGTTTACTTTTTAAAAATTCTTCTGCTTCTTAGAACTTGAGTTGATTATAGTTAACATGTAAATTGCTATGACCATAAATATAAAAGGCTGTTACCCTCTTTTCAAATTTTATTTGGTTGTTCAGTGTTGCAGCTGTACAAAATAATTCCTTTTTGTTTGCAAAGGTTGGAATTTAGTAGTTGTAGTAAAAGAACATGACTAGGTATGGATGGCTATATCTGTATAGAGTATGAACACTTTATTGATAGTATTTAACAGTCAGTATGTGACATAAAACCTGTTTCAAACACTAGTCATGACAGAAGTTTAAAAAGCCGTAGATTGGGGGGAGGGAGATTAATAAATTATAAACTGACACAGTTTAATTAACGGTTTTACTATTTAGTATAATTATACGGTTGTTTCCCTTTCATAGTTAAACATGAGCTAATTTATCTTCGTGGCACCCCTCTAAAGCATGTAATGGTTATCCTCGGTTTACAGGGAGGAATGAGAATTGGTCTTGGACTAGAGTGCACTGCAAAGATGAAATTCACAGCTGCTTGTGTTCCTCTCTGTAGCTGAATCATTAATCTGCAGAAGATGGGCAGTGCTTATGTGGGGCTGTACTGCACCCTGAGAGAAGCCACCACCATTGGATCAAACCTTCTACTCTGCCTGGTATTGAGCCTAATCAGCCTGTTGGCTGCTGCTAGCGCTTCATTTCACAACTCCTAAGGCAGCTTAAGATGTTGCTTGTTCATACAATTTCTTCTTGACTCAACCAGTCCCATGTCTTCAGAAGAAAAGTGTATAAATCCTGACCGTTGCTCAGGATAGACTGATTGGGAAACGAAGGAAGCTAGATCAGTTAGTGTTCACATGACTGTAAGTGAATGTAGTGATCTTGGAAAGTGCTTGGTTAACAGATATGGAGGTGGCTGTGTTTTCGCTTGAAAATGAAAATACATTGGCATTGAAAGCTGAGGCTTTCACAGTGGCACCACTAGGATTCCAGGCTGCTGTCGTAGAAAGGCATTTTGAACTCATGCCTGATCAGGCAGGCCATCTCTGTACCTTCTTAGTTCATTGCTGGTGCTGAAGACTGCCAGTGGTGTTGAAAGATGAGTGAATTACAATTGTAGCTGATGCCAGTTACATGTATTCTGAAATGTCTTGATACATACCATTACACATTTTTGTCATAATGAGTGTAGCTTATGTATGATCTTGTAAGATAAAATAACTAAGTTGGTCGTATTTGTAATACCATGCTGAACAGCATTGTAGATCTCAGACCTCAAGTTGGTGTCTTCAGCTTTTAGCCTGCTGGCATGAAAATAGTGCTGGTGAAGGTATAGTGATGCTGAGCCTTCAGGAAAGATATATTTGGAATAGTGCTGGGAAAAGAGGCCTTGCTGGGGGCACTGTTACTGGCCCTGTGCAGTAGGTACCCTTGTTAAAGAATCTGTGGTAGTTGTGTTGAAATGTACCCTTTAGCACAAATTGACCAAAGAATTTTTAATGAAACTTAAACAGGTTGTAGGGGTTGAATTGTCTCAGTTAGTCCTTTTGATTGGTGCTTGCATCCTTAAGTACTCCAACTGGCACTCAGGTAGAATTTAATAGACAATGAGCCATTTTGGGGAAAAGCAAAGTTTTTATTGGACCCCCATCCAAGAGAGAGAAAGGAAAAACCCCAGACAAGTGAACAAAGAAACTGCATCACAGTGTCATTGGACACATTCTGAGAAGATGGGAGAGAACTGTGTAGCAGTCTTTGGCTTCAGATAGGAATCACCGGGGCAAGGGACGTACAAATGGACAGCTGACTGCCCAATGAGCCAGGCTCCCTCCTGGGCTCTGCCGAACATGAAAGCTGCTCCAAACCATCTACAGTCTCTTTCTCTGTCTTTTCAATTTTGTGGAGGTCTTCAGGGCATCCTGAGGCATGGCAGGCAGATGGGTCGAGTTGGATGAACATAGCCTTCAGGCGGCAGTGGACACTTGCTTGCAACATCATATACTTCATCCCCAGTTCTGGGCAAGGTGACAAAGGTTTAAGAGTCACAAGTCCTTTCAGCTTCTTCAGCATGCACAGTCTAGCCAAGCAATGAAGGAAAACATCAAGTGCCCCTTGGGCCTCCTTTCTCCTGCTTACTGAAGCATTTCCCAGCTGTGAAAGAGTTTCTGTGCTGCACAGCCAGAATAAAATCAAGATGGCATCAGCCATGAGGCTAACACCCTGTGGCTAGAACAGAGCCACTATGACACCAGTGGAGTGCTCTGCAGCAGGAGCCCCTTCTCTGGAACTTGGAGGCTCTCTTCCCCATGGCTACAGGCAGCTTGAGTGGCCAGGAGGCTGTAGCTCACCAGTTTTGATGTCATCAGGCAAAACAATCGGTTTGCAGCACCGCTGGCTGTGGCCATGAACTTGCTAGCAGTGGCTGCAAACTTGCTGGTGGCTGTGCTGGCAGCACTGGCCATGGTCGCTCTTCTGCCTGCTGCCACTTAGTCGACTTGACATAATTAATTCGCTTCCCCATGCCAGCAAGCCACCAGCTACTTCAGTCTGCATGGCCTGGGAGGTGCTTTGCAGCCTGTGATGGCTCAATGAAAAAAGTGCTGCCCCATAACTTTCCCCCCGGCTAAATGGGCAGCTTCCCCTGCCAATGGCTGCAACTCGATCCTTCCAACAGGACACTGGAATGGCAGCAGCGAGGAGAGGAGGAATGGGGGAAGCAGCAAGATTGTTTCTCTACAGAAAAGCACAAAGCCATGATTTCATGTAACCATGACATGGTTACAAGAGGAATGTTGGTGTTTTCTTGAAATAGGGAAGCTTAGCTAAGGAATCTTGGGCTATTTTAATTAAATTGTAAATTTACTGAGATTATTTAAAGAGAAATCTCCATTGAAATGAGTTATAAATATATGTCATTTTATATTAGTGTTTTTATATCGCTCCTTCTCTCAGATCTTTTCTGTGTTTTAGACCAATGAAATTTTTAAACTATTTGGAAAGTGATACTGCAAACCTGAGTCTATGCAACAGCTGCATTGCTTGTTCTCAGGCGGCTTGGTTGTCCTTTTTATTTTACTCTTTGCAACTGAAGGCTTATCAGCATTTCATATAGCTGGTAGAATTGAAAGCTCTTTAAAACTAACATGCAAAAGTTTTTGTATTTATTTGGGGATTTTTTTTTACTCTTTATTTAGCTTTGCAGAGATGTCACAGCTTAGAGAACTGAAGTGATGATTTTCCTCATGTTCATCAATAGCAGTGCTCTCTATCTATCAATCACTTAAACCTGAGCAGGATTGCTGAATGTACACAAATTACACAGGTGTTTTGAGGAAAGTTTGAAGAGAGAATTTTAAAATCATAGTTAATGAAATACTAAGCAAAGTCTAATTTTCCCTGTAAGCGCATCCTAGTATGGCTGCTGAGATGGCAGGGAGAAAACTCACCTTGTTTTTTGTTTTGTTACCAAATACTATTTATTTAGAAGTTAGAGTTTATGAAAAAGCACTTAAATTACTGAGGAGAAATCTAAGTATTTAAATAATGTTTAGATTAGAACCAAGACATTAAAACAACAAAGACAACTCCAGAAACCTCTGCAGCAGTCCTCTCCCCTGGATCCTTGAACCACTCTTCCTTATACACAACATAATGATTTATTTTCTTGCTGTTTACAGGTGCTCCTGACCCAACAGCAGGTGCTAGCATAGATGATGAAAACTGCTGGCATTTGGATGAGGAACAGGTCCAAGAACAGGTTAAAATCTTCCTTTCCCAGGGCGGATATCATGGATCAGGGAAGCAGCTCAATTTGCTTTTTTCAAAGGTGTGTTGAGTACTTGAAACTGCTTTTCTTCTCCCCCATTCCCCAAACCAGTCTGTACTTGTCCATGTCTTACTCAAAGTCCTGTTTGTAACAGGGCAAAGCCTTGGGAACACTATGGCAAGTTCATAATGAGATGTACAGCAACGAGGTGTCATTAGATCTATCCTGAGATTAGTATAAGGATATGAAGTAACATTTCAGCTGTCTGCAGCTTTGCCGTTGTCTCCTTTTCCACCCCCAAAATGTTGGAGAAACCTGTGGAAGTCTTGTAGGTGTTTGAATATTACAGCTTTGGATTACCTGTGGAAGATGTGTCTTTGAAGAGCTGCAACGGGATATAGAAATAAAAAATTGTTACCATTGGAAAAGAAGACTAAATTTTTTACTTGAAAATTTCACATCACTTATAAATTGCGTTTCTTACTTAACAGAGGCAGAATATGTAACGCTGCAGCATATTTCTTGTATGTACTGTGATTTATTTTTTTCAAGTTTGTATTAAAAGACTCCTTCCCTAGGTGCGTGAGATGCTAAAGATGAGAGATTCAAATGGAGCACGCATGTTGACATTGATAACAGAGCAGTTCATGGCTGACCCTCGTCTGGCGATTTGGAGACAACAAGGAACTACAATGACTGACAAGTATAGGCAACTCTGGGATGAACTGGGTAAATGCACAGAATTCAAAGTCATTTAGGTGTTCATATGCATATTGAAGAAACAGTTACATATTTTGGGGTGGAAAGAAACTATTGTGGAACTAGATAAAGCAAGTTAGAATTTTTTGCAGTTTTGCTTGCTCAGTTAGGGTTGGGTGAAATGAAATTTCTGATCTACAGTGCACGACCACTTTTTTGAAGCACAAGAAGTGCATCCCAACAGGAAAGAAGTCGAGGAAAGGAGCCAGAAGACCTGCTTGGTTAAAGAGGGAGCTGCTGGGCAAACTGAACAGGAAGAAGGGGATGGCCCCTTGGGGTGATTGCAAGACTCTGGTGAGAGAATGTAGGGATGCAACTAGAAAAGCGAAGGCCTCCTTAGAATTAAATCTTGCAAGAGAGGTCAAGGACAACAAAAAGGGTTTCTTCAAATACATTACAGGTAAAACTAAACTGGCAGTGTAGGCCCCCTGCTGAATGAGATGTGTGCCCTGGAGACAGAGGATACAAAGAAAGCAGAGATACTGAACACCTTCTTTGCCTCTGTCTATTTCTGCGGGCTGTCCTTGTATCAAACCCCAGACTGCTGAGGCTCCAGAGGAAGTTGAGGCAAGAGAGAAGCCTGCCTTGTTTGATGAGGACTTAGTTAGGGATAAGTTGATCAGACTGGATGTACACAAATCCATGAGCCCAGATGGGATGCACCCGCGCGTGCTAAGGATCACTGCAGAAGTCATTGCTAAGCCACTCTCCATCATCTTTTCTAATTCCTGGGGATCAGGACAGGTGTCTAGGGCCTGGAGGATAGCAAATGTCACTCCAGTCTTCAAAAAGGGTAAGGAGGACCCAAGTAACTATAGACCGGTCAGCCTCACCTCCATCCCAG
This sequence comes from Rhinopomastus cyanomelas, assembly GCA_013400115.1. NCBI lineage: Eukaryota > Metazoa > Chordata > Aves > Bucerotiformes > Rhinopomastidae > Rhinopomastus > Rhinopomastus cyanomelas. The sequence goes on from VXBP01010565.1 coordinate 25,084, forward strand.
GAAAGGTGACGGATGGTGAACTGGCTGCAGGATAGAAGCCAGAGAGTAGTGGTCAATGGGACAGAGTCNTGTTCCTTCTGAGGAGAGGCTAAGGGAGCTGTGTCTCTTTAGCTTGGAGAAGAGGAGGCTGAGGGGTGACCTCATTAATGTCTATAAATATGTTAGGGGTTGGTGGCAGGAGGATGGAGCCAGGCTCTTCTCAGTGTCATCTGGTGATAGGATGAGGGCCAGTGGTTGTAAGCTGGTACATAGGAGGTTCCACATCAATATGAGAAGGAACTTCTTCACAGTGAGGGTGACGGACCATTGGAACTGGCTGCCCAGAGTAGTTGTGGAGTCTCCTCCTCTGGAGACGTTTAAAATCTGCCTGGATATGTTCCTGTGCAGCTTGGTGTAGGTGATCCTGCTGTGTCAGGGGAATTGGACTAGATGATCTTTGAAGGTCTCTCCCAATCCCTAATGATTCAATGAATCTGTAAGGAAGCATCAAAAGCAAAACCTAAACATTGCACTGTTATGGATGTTCATAATTAATTGCATGTTGACAGTTGGAGCTGACTCCATATCACCTGTTTAGCATGAAGTACACTTGCCCTAAATAAAGCAATAGGTGAATGAAGCACTGGCTATGTAGTTGAGATACAGATTTATGTGTTGGAGAGCTTTATTGTAAGAGCAGGCAGAGATCTGTTAGAGAGCCTGTAGGTAAAACAGTAAGTTTTACCTACAGTTTTATTTAATATTATTACACACTTTTAAAATGTATACTTTTTATCATGTCTGTTGGATAATAATAGTTGTTGCCCCGTAGTTCTTGTGCTTAACTGGACATGTACGCAGCAAAATCATATCCCATATCCTGAAAATTGGAGGGTCTCATTCCTCATAGCTTGTGTGGATTGAGCTGTTAGGTGGTGACAGAGGCAGGAACGTGTTCTCAGTTTGTTACCTGCAGTAATCTTACTACTAGCTGCCAATTAAACTAAAAGGTTTTACTGAATTTTCTTAGTGACTCCCTGTTTCGTTTCATATTGACATCGTTTTCTTGACAGGACCTATCTGAAGGTAAAGAAGGAGGAATCTCATCTTGTTACCTGTAGCATCAAATAGATAATATTTTACATTAGTTGATTACCTTTATTTAGGAGTGGCACCTAGAAATCTGATTAAAAAGCTGCAGTACAGCCTCCAGTCTCATGACAATGTCAGTTATTGTGTTTGCAGTCTGAGGCAGACCTTATGTTTCAGTCTTGAACTGGTCTGCTGCCTCTGTAGCAGCTTCAAAATATATTGATCATATACCATAGTTTAAATTGCAAATACATTTCAATAAATTCAGGTGTGTCTACTGCACACTTGAAGGGTAGAACTTAATTCCACTTCCAGCCCATTCTTCCTCGTGCTAGCCACTGGTACTTAGCAGGTTCCTTCAAAATTGTTAATTGGATCAATCTCTTTGGCTTTATGCTTAACTTGTGTGGAATTTACAAGATGCTTTAATGGTTTTTGCTGCGATTTTACCTTGAGTTTCACTTGAATTCAACACATCCCTTTTCCAGGGGAAATACACATCTGTTAAAGAAAAATGTGCATGTGCAAAAATCAAAGGAATCTTAAGGGAATGCAATGTTAAAACAGCATACTGCTTTTGAAGGAGGGGTGGGATGGCCCTGTCAACATGAAATCTGTGACAGATATCCCTTTAGTCCAGTGTTTGAGCTATAAAGTTACTGTGTTCTGAAATAATGTTGACTTCCTATATTGTCATTCTCTAGGATGCTGGAGAAATAGCAATAAAGGAGGTGTGTACTTAACTTTTTTTTAGTTAACTGGAATATTTGGGAGTGGTATATAGATACATGTTTTTTCAAAATTTTATCTGTCATCTCATTTATTTCACAGGTAAGTAGCATTTTAACATAGTAGTTACAGAGAATTTAGGGGCATAAGTATGTAAATATAGAATGTGTTTAATAAAGTCTTGCTTGCTTGCCTTGGTATGCTGTCTGCCAATTGCTAGGCATACGGCCACTTTGTCAGTTCCATCTTGACATAGTTTTTAAAGTATTCTTAAATAAATTATCTCTTTGCTTCTTAGTTGAGCCATTCTGTAGGACTTAACTGATATTTGTGCCTGGCATTAGCAAGGATTTGACACACAAGGCTCTGATCATAATAGAGGTCAGGTTGGATTTGAATGTAGGAAGGCAGTGATTTAAACAAAAAAACAACCTACTGCAAGCATCGAACTCTGACACAAAATCCACAACTGCTTCTCATCTAAGTATGAACCTGGTCACTTTCTAATACAAAGTCCTAACTGTGTAAGAAATTTATGGTTTAAAAGCCTTACACATCAATAGCTAATTATTTTTTAAAGCCATTGGATGAGGATGAAGAATGTAATTATGATGATCAGCAAATACATCTGTTGATGTGGAGGGTTCAGGACCACAATTTAAGATAAAACAAAGGAAAGCAAAGCAGTGAGGTCTCGATGACATCTCAGATGTTTTTGCCAGACAATGGATGGCTTAGGGAAACTGCAGAAAGGTTTATTAACTATATACAGAATGGGAGAACAGGTTACGCAAGTCGGTGCACACAAACTAGAAACTGTGTCATAAATGCCATCACACAACCTGAGAAAAATATAATGGGAGATCACTATAGTTTGGGCCTTGGATCTTCTTTCAGTTTAGAGACCTGGGAAAGAGAGCATGTCAGTCCGGGATGGCCTGAGTTTCTCAGCGCTTACATCTGCATCCCTCGGTGCAGCAGCAAACAACCCAGCCTCCGTCTTCCAGACCTAAGGTTTTAGGATTCTCAAGTCCTTCTGCTTTCTTCAGCTAAGCGTGAAGGAGCTCTCCCCCAAAACTTAAGTGCTGCCAGTCTTTTCTCAGCGGCAGAAATGACAAATAGCCTCTCCTCCTAATATCAGTCTCTCCAAAATGGCGGCAGAGATCAACCGCCTGGCTGCGTCAGCAGGGCCACACCCCTGCACACACTCCACACGTGGCCAAGAGGGTCTTCCAAAGATCCTCTCCTTCTCCTGTCTCAGCTCCAGGGGGGAGAGAAGTACCCCAGCTCGCCGCGATGCTGAAGGGTGCCTGTGGGGGGTGTGTGATGGCAAATCTGCACCACTCTTGCTTCTCCAGTCTGGGCGCGGTGCAGCGGTGGCAGCGGCGGTGCGCTGTCGCGGCGGGGGGCCACTTCACGTCTGGGGCGCAGCGGCTTCTCCGGTCCGGGGCCAGGATCACACGGTAGCTTCAGCGGTGGCAGCACCACTTTGGGGCCGTGGTGGCTTAGGAACCTGCACTCCTCTCAGACGCCGCAGCCGGCACGGGGCGCGGTGCGGTGGTGGCAGGATTAGCAGCTTTTTTCCGGAAGCCGTGGCCGGCGTGGGCTGGGGGCGGCGGAGCTACGGTCCCCTCAGAGCCGCAGATTTGCAGCCCCCCGGCCCAGGAACGGGCAGTGGGGAAAGGGGGGTGCTCCCCTCAGGGCCACAGCCCCCAAAGAGCCTGAACCAGTGGCGTGCTCCTGTTTTTATAGGCTGACCTAGCTAGGCCCTTCTGGGGCAGGTCCCAGGACAGACCCTTCCGAGGAAGGTTTCTGGGACAGTGTAACCTTGGCGCAGGTCCCCTAGGACAGGTCCTTCCAGGGAAGGGTCCTGGGACCTGTGTAACTGGGGACAGGTCCCCCAGGACAGACCTTTCTGACAGTGTCACCTCCCCCAGGACAGGTAACTGAGGGAAGGGTTCCTCTTGAAAGTAAGACTTTTCATTCTTCATGAAAGCACCTCGGCACATGTGAAAATTCTGGCAATTCTCAAACTGCAACACTAGCAAATACTGGAGGTAGAGAGAAGTAATATGTCCATGGGCAGGAATTACTGAATTCTCACTGACCTCTGAACTTTACTGTGTTTCACCAATCTAGCCTTGTGATATTTTGTAGTTTGTCTTGAGTGAATACTGGGATAATGCCTGAAAACTTGGCAAGGATCAAGAATCTGTCTACTCAGGTCTGTCAAAGCAAGGTAAAGGAAATCCTTCATAATTTAAGATACCTGCTGTGTAAAGGAATGATTGCACTTGCTTCAGTTCTTTAAAAAAAATAGGTATTTTCTTCCCTCTATTGTAATTTGTTTGAGAAGTTCGTAAAAATTTCTAGCTTTACGTATTCCTAAAAATCTAACAGTGAGAGGATTAATCTCAATGATAGATTTAAATATGGGGAGGTTCATGTGCTTATAGTGTGTAGTCACATTAACTTTTCTTATGAAAATTGTCACAATTGAAAAGGAATGGTTGAATTGAATGAATTGAAAAGAAACCATTGAAAGAATTTTTTTAAGAATAATGGAAAGTTTATCAGTTAGATCCATTTGTGCACGTGCTTTATTATGTCCTCTGGCTCTGTAGTTAGGCTACAGGACACTATAAGGTAGTATACTATACAGGTGCATAGAGGGGCATCTAATGACAGAACCTAAATACTTTATTAGGGAGATTTTGGTCTTGGACTCCTATTATACTGTACAGTGTACTTTTCAACCAAACTTTTGTTTGAAACTCTTTGGTCAAATGACAGAGTCAAAGATGCAGCAGTTTTTAAAACAAAATAGGAATAGCCCAGAACAGACTCATACAAAATGACAGAAGTTCTGGTTTAGCTTCTTGTGCTGTGCTGAAAGGTGAAAAGGTGGAAGACAAGAGTATTAGTTTTTTGTTACTTGACACAAAGAACAGACTATGTACTTGATGACTCAATGTAGTAACCCATTTCCTTTCAGTGCATGTGTGGCTTTAACCTTTCGTGCAGCAAGAGAGAAAAGGAAACTTAAATATGCTTTTGTTTGTTGGTTTTGTTTTGGTCCCTGGGTTACACCTCCATTTCCTTCAATGTACATTTGGACTTTATTGTGCAGAAGGGCAATTATTCCCTCTTGCCCTCAGTGCTGCAGGTAATCTATTGCGTTAATCAGCCAGCTAGTGTGAAGTGCATGGGGAGTGATTATACTATCATACACAATACAGTCAGCACGAAGTGCTTGTCAAGACCAATACATCAAAGTTTAATTCAGTAATAGAATGAATTAGAGCAAAACGAAACATTTTGTTCTAACATAAATACAGCACCTATAGGAAGCCTTTTTTCTGAAGGCTGCACAGAGAAACCAGAATGCATTAAGGATTTGTTTTATGAATAAATTGCAACTTGGACCCAACTGAATGCTGAAAGTACTTTTCCTCAGGGTTCTTACTGAGGATAGAATAGCACTGAAGTGCTTTGTTTATCTTCAGTATTCCATAAAAAACAACTGTTTAGCTGGAGCATTCTCCAGTGAGACTTCTGATTATTCTTTGTTCTAATGGGAACTCTCCATGCCTGGAGGAGGGAGGTGGTTTTGTCATTCTGAAGGCAATTGTCCTTCTACTTGAGAAGCAATAAATACCATTCACTACTTTCTTTGAGACTTCCAAGTAGCTGGACCAGTGCAAATGTGTGTATGTTTTGAAAACGAGATGTAAACCACTCTAAAATCATTTGCTGACACTTCTACTTTAAAGGGGTCATGGATTGTTTCCTACTACTGTTTCTACTCTGGCACTTCTAGTGCTGGAAAATGTTGCTTTTGTAACACAATTGATTAGACTCAAACAGGGCACAACTGGCAAGCGTGGAGCAAGTGCAGAGCAAGTGCTAAAGGTGCTTTGTCTGTTGCATGAAGGCAAAGAGCTTGATTTCCTGGCTTCATTTTCTTGCAAATGTTCAAATGCTAGTAGCCTGGTAGATTAAGGCTTTTTATTTTTTGAGGAACAGATAAGCATGTAGTGGAAGGAAAAAGAAATGTCATAGTAGATGTGCATCTGTTTCTTGCATATTTTAATTTTGAAGCTTGATCTTGAATATTTTAAATAGTAGTTTACAAAGCCATGCAAAGCCTCAGCGATTGTTTACAGTTATTTGAGGAAATGCTGACCCATTAGCTACACAGCAGCCCTGACAGGGTAGTATAATATTTCTAAGAAAAGCAGATTTCTTGGGAAGATACTAAACAAACAATCAGACAGAATTGTTTGCCCAGAGAGATTGTAGAGTTTTGGTCTCTGAAGAAAGTCAAAACCTGCCTTGATGTGTTCCTACGTAATCTGCTTTAGAAGAACCTGCTCTGGCACGGGAGGGTTGGACTAGATGAACTTCTAAAGTTCCAAACTCTACCATTCTGTGATACTGTGATCTTTAGTCATGTTTGGTGTCCTAACTCCCAGCTAAAATGTTTTTTCTTGCCACTTTCCCATTTACTGGAGCAAGAGTGAAATAGAACGGGATTTCTGAAAATGAGCAGTGCTTGGAAGAGTTTGTATAGAGTCCTTGTACCTTCCTTTGGCTTAATGAATACATGGATATTCAGGATGTGTAATTATAACATCTACTTTTACAGCAACTGAATACTTTACTTTTCAGTTTACATATTTAAATCCTTATCAGTTTAAAGGAATGCTGTCCCTTTCTCTCCCACAAATTCAAAATTACAGATATCTACTGGGAAACACAAAGTGGTCACACTCCCTTAAATGTACGAAGAAAGGTTGCATTGTGTAAAGTAGTGATGTAAGGCACACAAGACCAATGACAACGTACATCTTCAAAAAGGCTCTCTGAACCAAAGGTCTGTTTGGGTAAAGCTGTGTTTTGCCAAACAAGATCAAGAGGATTAGTATTGAACCAAAACAAGCAGTGCAATAGGACAAATACATTCTCTGGATTTGTTTGGGTTTTTTTCATTTAATGAGACATTCTTCATATTGCTGGTAGCGTTGGTGACATATTTAAGTCTAGTTAAACATGTAACCTTTAGAGTGGCAGGAATGTATTTGATGAAACTTATTTTGAAGCTTTTTTGGAAATGCTTTGTTGTTTCTAGGCTGCAGTTACTGTAAATGTATTTAGACACATTATCCACAAATTATAAGTAGCTGCCCTTTGTTTTTTTCATAAATCTTATCTGTTGTACAGTATAAGTATGATCAGCAGTTTTCCCATATGAAAGCCATTAGACAGAAAACAGAGATTTGCTTGTTTGAGGGGAGTGTAAGACTTCATGTCGTTGGGCACATTTAAGGGCCAACCCAGAGGGGCTTCCACTGAACGGCATCAAAATGAAACTGGGAGAATATCCTCCAGGCTCCTTCCAGTTGTCATGTGGTAAAAATCTGGACAAAAGTGAATGATTTCCTCACTTTTCAGTGCTAGCAGCAGAACAGGAACCAATGGATTGAAGGAGCCAGAATGGTGCAGATGTCAGGGGAGGGGGAACGTGCTTAGGGAACAGGAGGAGGAAAAAGTGAATACAAGCACATACACTCAGCAAAAATTTTTAAAAAGACCAACAAAATACCTGAAAACCCAAATAGGTTCAAGAGTGTGGGCTCACTGGCATTGTATGTCCTTCCTGCAGGTGGTAACCATTGTTAGCACTGCAGGAGCTGATCCTGAGGGCCTTTCTGTTCCTCTTTAGTGCAGAAGTTCTGTCTCACACTTCTGTTCCTGCAGGGAATAGAAGCCCTGAAATCTGGGTGAAATCTTAGATGTGTATGGGACTTCCTCTGAAGTCACTGAAAGCAGACTGCAGTTGAGATTTCTTGAAATTTTGAATGGTTTATGTGGGGTTTGTTAGAAATACAGTTGTCTTGGTGCTCCATTTGCACAAAAGTAGCTTGGGTTTTTGAGACAATTGTTAACTATGTGGATATGGTTGATATAGCTATCCTCTTTAAACTAAGGAAGTTTCTAAAGGATTTTAATACATTAAAGTTTCTCTTCCCTCTCCTGCTTCTTTAATGTATGACACTCACAACGGAGTTTTTGGAGAAAGTGAATTAATTCCTTTGCCTTTAGTGGAAAAAGAAAATGCTGCTTTATCTAGGGGGATGCTGTAATTAGTGGTTTGCTGGCTGTTTCTCAAAAGCCATTGAACTATTCAATTCTGGGTTTATACATACATCCATGGGCCCTCATGGGATGCACCCATGCGTACTAAGGGAGACTGCAGAAGTCATTGCTAAATCACTCTCCATCATCTTTGCTAAGTCATGGAGATCAGGAGAGGTGCCTGGGGACTGGAGGATAGCAAATGTCACTCCAGTCTTCAAAAAGGGTAAGAAGAAGGACCCAAGGAACTATAGAGCAGTCAGCCTCACCTCCATCCCAAGAAAGGTGATGGAACAATTTGTTCTAGAGGCTGTTTCCAGGCACATCAAGGACAGGAGGGTCATTAGGGACAGTCAGCATGGCTTCACCAAGGGGAATTCATGCTTGACCAACCTGATAGCCTTTTATGAGGGCGTAACCAGGTGGATAGAGGATGGCAGAGCAGTGGATGCGGTCTGTCTTGACTTGAGTAAGGCATTTCACACAGTCTCACATAGCATCCTCGCAGACAAACTGAGGCAGTATGGTCCAGATGATTGGGTAAGTGAGGTGGATGGTGAACTGGCTGCAGGGTAGAAGTCAGAGTAGTGGTCAATGGGACAGAGTCTAGTTGGAGGCCTGTATCTAGTGGAGTGCCCCAGGGATTGGTGCTGGGACTGGTCCTGTTCAGTCTATTCATTGATGACTNCCAGGATCATGTGATTACACAGTATTAAGTTAGATTTTTTGGGTTAGATGTGGAGAGTGAAGTGGCTCCTTAGTGCCCTCAAGTGATACTTGATTTTGCAAATAAATATTCTCCAAGGGCTTTCAATAGTCTGTATTATGTAGTTTGTTTTGCTGATTGTGAGAAACATTAATTCATTTTCATGGGCAGTGTTTTAATACATTGATGCTTAGTAGTAAGTACCAGTTGTAATTTTACTCTGGAGAGTTAAGTGTAATGATTATTGTGTCTAAAGAAAGTCATACAAATTTAGTTTACAGTAAGTTATTTAAAATAGTGTTAGCCTTATTTGCTTCCATGGCAAGTTTCAGGCACTTAAAAAAAAACCCCATAACAAACTAAAACCACTTGTTCTGTATTTAACTACTGTTCAGTAGTAATCTGCACTAATGTAGTGTGTCTCTGGTGTTGAGCACTGTACCGTATTTTATTTCGTAGGGGTTTTCAAATGTCTTTAATATTCCTTTCCCATTCCATGTTGGTCTGAATGGCAGGGGAATTGCTACCTTAAGGATCTCGCTGTGTTTTAGCTGGCTCCTTTGCTGTGACATACCAACATGCTGTGCTACTTTAAGAAGGAATGTAATGTGATGACCTGTGCTCTGGCTATCCATTTGCATTCCTAGTTAGCAAAAGAATACTTGAATATGAAATTTTTATTATCTTGGAAGAACCAGCTGCATTTTAATTCTTTCAGCCTGTCATGGAGTTTGCATAGTTTAAGTGCATTATCTAAATTTCTTGTATTGTATAAGGCATATTCTTAACAAGGAAATCAACTGTTGCTAAACAGTGCTTTCAGATGTCTCTGTGCTTCTGTCAAAGTTCGCGCTAATGAGGAGACAGATGATTTAGAGAAAAATCATCCTGTTTGAAGACTGTTGCTAGGGGCCAGGATGAATTTATGCCTGCCTTGCTATACAGTCTCAGGGAACAGGTTCCAAAGTGATGGTGTGTGTGAAATGTCAGTGCAAATTAGCTTTGCCTTTGAGATCTGTACACAGAAGATGTAAAATAAATATTCTAACATAACCAAATCCCTGAAGTGTTTGCGCATGTATTAGTGACCGGCAGGACTACTCTGGGTTCTGATTCTGGTTGTGTGTGTTTATAAAATACATGCCTTACTAATGCATTTCTTTGGTTCCTGGAATGTTAGACTGGAGAATAATTAGTTCTTGTCCATAAAAAAAACCCCTATGTTTGTTTTTGGTACAAAAATTAGAAGAAAAATTTGGGTCTTTTCCTGCTTTAACTCCCTGAATTCTGACTTGCTTTTAACTGATGTTCCTGTCTGAGCCTTGCATTATGACATCTGGATTTTCTAATACAGAAGACCTCTTAATGCCTTTCAATTGAGAATCTTTCAGCTGCTTCAGATGGGCCACACCAACTCAAAAGATTCTTCATAGAGAATTCAGTCTGCTTGGTGTTAAGCATAGCAGGGAAGCAAGTAGCCTACGAGGGGTGAAAAGTTTTACAGTGTAAAAGTTTGCAATTAGTCATTGGCTGCTGTATTTTTAATAGAAAATGTAATTTAGTGTTTTTTTTAAAATTAGGTGCTCTGTGGATGTGTATAGTCTTAAATCCCCACTGCAAGTTGGAGCAGAAGGCCAGTTGGCTGAAACAGCTGAAAAAGTGGAACAGTGTGGATGTTTGTCCCTGGGAAGATGGAAACCATGGAAACGAGCTGTCCAATTTAACCAATGCTTTGCCTCAGGGTGCAAATGCTAACCAAGGTGAGCCTAAACATATGCACTGACTGCAATATATCATATCACCTCTCTTATATAGTCTGGCCTTGCAGAATTCAGCACTTTCTTCTCTTGCAAGTAACTTTCTTGTTGAGGATTGACTAGCCAAAATTATTTCCACTAATACTATCCTTGCAGAAAGGATAAAAAGTGGGGGGATTTTTATGCTGGGGCTGCAATGTTTTCAAAGCAGGTATTTGAGTTTAGTTAGGTCTTCTAACTTTGTGTTTTGTGCTTCTAAGCATATGTTGTGTGAAAATTGTATATACTTGAAGTATGTTGTGTAAAAGCCTGGTTTTGTGCTTGACTATAGCATTGTAATCTCTCTGGAGTTTGGGGTTTTATGCTGTGTGCAGTTAGAAATCCTTCAGCTTGTATTTAAAGACATCTGATGCAACCACATTAGACTTGTGTGTGAGTCTGTAAACCAGCTGTCAGTGGGATGAGCTCTGTGTGTGCAGTCTGCATTGCCAGTTGTAGGAAAGGGCACAGAGACAGTACTGCCATCTTTGGACTAGATGATCTTTCGAGGTCCCTTCCAATCCATAATGATTCTATGATTTGTCCTAGTTTATTTTTCTTAGAAGCTTACTGAACTAAATATACTTAGTTAATTTTTAAATCTCTTAGCTATTCAGGAGTAGAGGTTCATTCAGTGTGTAACTCCCTACAGAGGTGTTTTGCATTATCTCATGATGTTCAGCCCAATATGGTCAGGTTAGCAGTAACTGCAGCATGGCATCTTGATGTCGACAGATACAGTGCCGTGTCAACAGTGATTTTGCCCTGGGAGAATGCCTGGGATTATGTCAGTCTCGTGGTCTCAGGACCTAACTTTTATTACAGTATTTATATATGCTTATGAAGAAAAATAAAGTAAGTGCTCAAAGTAAATGTTACTTCTCAAAGAGAACAACTAAAAGTCTTCCATGTGATGTTCTTTGTCCTAGCACTTCTGAGTCTGAGGAGAAGAGAAGCTTGGTATGCTTGAGTAGCTGTGTCCCAGATACTTTAGAGTTTGTTTTGAGGGGAGCACTGTATGTGCTGTTGAATGTCCTTCATCTCTACATCTTCCCTCTGCAAAGTCCTGCAAAGCATTAACAGTGTTGTTTTGTAGGTCTCTCTGTCTCTGAATGCAATGTGAATGGCACACACTTTGCCTGAGCTGTTTGGTAATAGTAAGATGTGAAATGTCATGTGTGGACTCTTTGGTGCACAGTGGGGCAAGACAGGCCGCTCTTGGTTGGGGATTGGTGAATAGGCAGAATACAAGAGTGCTGCAAATGACTGATTCACATATGAATGAGTAAAAGCTGATGCAGCTTTCTGAACTTGTGAAAATGACAGATTCATCGAACAGGCCACATCGGACAGTGTTCACTCGAGCTATTGAGGCATGTGATTTGCACTGGCACGACAGCCACTTGCAGCGCATTATCAGCAGTGACCTGTACACCAACTACTGTTACCATGACTACACTGAAAACTTGCTCTTTGACTCTCACGGGTGGCCCCTCTGGCATGGTAAGTGGCTAAACTGGAAAGATGTTTCCATGACTTCCTGCTTTGTTCATTCTGGAGGGATGATGGGGGGGATGAATGAAAAGTTTGCCGCCTCAGTAGTAGTCCTAGGCCATTGCAGTCATGAAAGCATTACTATTGCTTGATTATTTTCTCCATTTTAGAACATGTTCCTACAGCCTGTGCAAGAGTGGATGCATTACGATCTCATGGATACCCACGAGAAGCACTGAGACTAGCAATAGCTATTGTTAATACACTAAGGCGGCAGCAGCAGAAACAGCTGGAAATGTTCCGATCACAGAAGAAAGGTAAATGTGCGGGAAAGATAAGGTCAGAGGAGCTAAGGAACAATAGCACCATATTGGAACTTCACATGAGAAAACCATTTTTGGAAATAAAATGAAAGAGGCAACTTAACTCTTTGATCCAGATGATCATACTGAGAATGTCACATTCTGGGTGTCAGCTTTTGTGTAAGCTAGGTGGAGAGCTCTGCAGACTAGGTTCGCAGTTCTGCCTTCAACAGTCTGGCAGGATGGAGCCTTCATCTCAAGCAGACTTTGCTTACACAGTGCAAATATTAACTGTGTGTAATTTAGAAGCTTCTAAATAGTGCTTTGCTTTTGGCATGTCAAGTGTTTATTTTTTCTCTGACATACAATTTAGCTGAACTGTGTGTTTCTGAGGTGTAAAGTTGACATTGAGGACAGCAAAGAGGCAAAGTCTACACTACAGAAATTCTTATCATTCTTACAAGGCTTAAAACTTTAGTGTTTCTGAATAGATGTGGTTTGCTTTTTTTGTCATCTGATGAGCACTTTTTGGAAGAGTGTTCTTCTGATACAGTTTCTATGCCATGTGATCGCTGCTACCCAAAGTAATCCAGCACTGAACTTCATTAGTTTGAAGAGGCAGTGGAAGAAGCGAATGGCTTGTAGTTGAAGAATGCATGTAAAAAAAGTAGAATTTCTATCTCAGCTGCTACAAGAATCCCTTAATTCAAATTCTGTTTCAGATCTTTGTTGCTGTTCTTAACTATTTCTGTTTTCGTGCATTGTAGGCAAAAATAGCAGTGTGAAGTCACATGTAAATTTCTCAAGTGTGTGTGCAGCTATCTTCCCATAAATGAGCATTTAGAAGACAAGATTAACACTGAGAAATCAGCTGGCAGTTCCTGTTCCATTGTTGGTTGTTTTTTTTTACCTAATGTCTAATGATCAGCTTTCTTTTGACCACTATTGTGGATCCTAGATCTGAACAAAATATAAAAGCACTTTATATTATTACTTAGGATCATTTTGTAAGTCTTTTTATCATGTGATGTAACACTCTCTAACATATGTTCCCTTGAAAACTTTGCAGCTTTTTGTGATTCTCAGACTTGGAGGGTGAGAAAGGAAGGGTCTCTGTCAGTGTGTATATGCATATGTACCACTGACAATTATGAAGGGTCTGTGGTGAGTGTGGTGATTATGGAGCTTAGTTGTTAATGCCAGATCTAGATATTGAATACTTCTTTTAAGTTCCTTTCCCTGTGAGCAGTTTCTGTAGCTGTCAACTAGCATTATGCTACTATAAATAAAAAAATGAGTGTACGAAAATCCCTCCTTCCTTGGAATTTGTAAAAAATGTTTTTAATACCACAAAATGCACTGGCCTTCTCTATAAACAGATGAATTCTGCAGCTACAGCCTAGCTTTAGGTTTTGGTTCAGCAAACACCACATGCTTCTGCTTAGTTTTTATTCATGTGATTGGTCTGATGTCTGTAAAACCACTTGCATGATTTAAACATCTGTATGACTGGAGGACTAAGCCTTTGGTATCACACAAGTGAGCATCATAACTAAGCACAATAGAATAAAGACAACGTAAGTGAGTCGGTAATAAGTCACTGTGATTAATCTTTTTTGTAATATTACTTGCTGCTGTCATCTTTAGTGCATGCTGTTTCTTAGTAAGACAACCTACTTGTTTATTTTCCATATTACATCAGTGGCTTTTTTACAAATCCCCACTCTCCTGATGGCATGGCTATGTTTCATGTTGTAGCCTCACACATTTCAATGGACAGGAAGCAGGATGTAAAAACTCGTGTGATGATAGGTCATGTATTTAACAATGTTCAGGTAGGTGGTGGGGTTACTGTCCCAGGTGTTCAGAAAACATGTAGGTCTATCATTAAAAAAACTAGAGAGCTGGAGTCAAAAACTCCAGCTTATTTTAAAAAGCACAATTCAATTTACTGTGCGAAAGAGTGTGTTCATGTTATAACAGAATGATGGCCAAAGGATACAAAGCAAACTGTCATTAAAGGTATTTGTTAACTGAAATTTTAGAATGAGAAAAAATGCATTTAGTCAAAGGACAATTTTTTTTCTTTTTTTAGAAAGAAGTTGTCATTCTCAATTTCAATAAATACGTAGATGCAGGATTAGTGTATCTTTTATTTACGAAATTGGAACATATTTCAGGATATATTCATGTATTTCATTGTCATCAGATTAACTTAAATGTAAGAACATTACTGTGTCTTTTTGAATTAGGAAACTGTTGTGAGTATTTACCAAAATAGTTTACTGTAATTTTGCAGCACTTTCATAAGTCACTCGTATTACTGGTATTGCATATGACATTTCAAAAACATTGCCGTTTAAATTTTTGACCTAGTGGCTCAGGCTGTTTGTCCATCATTTTTTTTCTATTTAGCATATTCTCAAAGAGCAATGAATTCACCCAGGAAGATGATACTTTCTTCTAAGCAGAAGCTACTGCAAATACTTCGAATTCTGTACCAAGACCATTTTAATCATATTTACATGTGTAATTGTTTTGAGGCTTTAATACACACTCTTTGTCTCCCCTCTCCTTTCATTTTTTTTATATTGCAGAACTTCTCCACAGAGGAGTAACCTCAATAACAAATCTTGAAGGTTGGGTGGGACACCCTTTGGACCCCATTGGCACCCTCTTCAGTAGCCTAATGGAAGCCTGTGGGGCAGATGATGAGAGCTTCTATGGATTCTCAGACTTCACGGGTAAGGCCAAACAAAAGGAGCAATCTTCACAGGTCTTGATTTACTGGAGATCTTTTTCTATCTTGCTTTTCTGAATCAGCTTCAAAGCCAGTGTTTTGATAAGAACTCACATTTGCATTCCCTGTGAAAACGCAAGGGAGATAAAATATTTACAGTAAAATGTGAAAACACTTAATGCATTACGGGTTCCCCATTCTTGAATACAACTCCTTTTTTCACACTGAAGTAAAACCAAGCAAGACAGTAGCGGCAGCCTATCTTGTATATGTTGCTCTGTCCTTTCTGAGAAATCACAGGAAACTTGAGGATCACAGAATTGAGGTTGCAAGGCACTTTTGGACATCAGAGTCCACCTGCTCTGCTCAGAGCAGGATCACCCAGAGTCAGTTGTCCAGGACTGTTCAACATGTCTGGGAAACCTCTTGCAGTGTTGAACTACCCTCAACAGTTAACAAAATGTTTTCTTAGGGTCAAATAGAATTTCCTGCATTTTAGTTTGTGCTTATTGCCTCTTGTCCCATCGGTGGATACCACTGAAGAGTCTGGCACTGTCTTGTTTGCATTTTTCCATCCCAGCACTACACAGTGTTCCTGTTGTAGGCCCACTAGGGCTGAGCAGAGGGAATGGATCACCTCCCTTGACCTGCTGGGAGCACTCCTCCTAACGCAATCTGTGATGGTTTTGGACTTCTTGCTACAAGTGTACATAATATTTCAAACTGATGACAGAACACTTAAAATTCATCACATATGTGGTCTATAAATTGTATGCAATGGAAAGTAATGTTGTAGTATCGATGCACTATTTAGGGTATTGTGTGTATGCCCCTTTTAATTTCGGTATTTGTTTCCCAGGAGCTTAACTGATTAATTCCTTGGTCTCAGTTTCTTCCCACATCTGCAGTAGTTTCTTATCATCACCCGTGTGGACAGAAACTAAATTCATCCTTCTGCTTGCATCTCTTACATTCACATCCACAATCATCTTGGGGCTTTGCCTCAAAACTCCTTTATTCAATTAGATTTTCAATAGTTTTCTAATCTTGTATCTACCAACTGTGGAAGAACTTTTAATTAAAAGAAATCTGAGATCAAATTTTTTACAGTTAGAAAATAGTGAACAACCTTGTAGAATAAAGTCAATATATGTTGAAAAGTAACTTGCTTCACAATATACAGATGCAATCTACCAAATGCATTCAGTATTCCCACTTGCTGCAGTTACCTGTCTCCTTACAAATATCCATTATAACTCTTTGTTCCCAGACTGGGCTGTAAACTGCTACAAGCTGGAGTAGTGTTTTGCCACATCATGTGCCTGAAGTGCCCAGTGAATAAGTGGTGCTCTTTAAAGCAATGTATTACTTAACATGTGTGGAATAGAGATGTAATCTTTACTAAAAAGGGACTTACTATGTTAATGATGCATGTTACGATGTTCATTGTAAATCCAACCACAACAAAAAAGCTTCAAAAGACCACTAGGAAGCAGAAGATGTAAAGTTGTGGGATGCCCGGGCCTGTTGTATTTGCACAATCCTAGCAGATTAAATCAAAATGTATGCTGGTGTATAAACACCTTTCTCTTCTTCCTACCCATCAAGACTTGAATGGCGTATAGAAGTGAACAGGTGAAATAAAAATGGCAGATCTATTTCATGTTAGGCCTCATGAAGACAAAGCTGGCTAAAATGCCTTTCTGCTATCATGAAGTTTGAAAATTAATACTTTATTTAAGCAGCTTTTTTAACATCTAATTGTTTTGTGTATTTCTGCCATGTGGAATTGGATCAGGCTGTCGGATTTTGAGATTGTGGTGGTAATTAAAATAATTTAAAAGTACTAATACACTGAAGCATTTGTGTATGTGGCATTGTAGACAGATTATGGGTTAGAATGATTTTCTGATCCGTTTTTCTGTGTCACCCCTTACAGAGAACATGGGGCTATTCAAATCTCTGGAGTACCAGCACTTGCCTGCACACAAGTTCTTTGAAGAAGGAGAATCATATTTAACAATGGCTGTGGAAGTAGCATTGATAGGGCTGGGACAGCAACGTATAATGCCAGATGGCTTGTATACACAAGAGAAGGTTTGTCGAAATGAAGAGCAGCTCATTTCTAAGCTACAGGACATTGAATTGGATGATACTCTGGTGAAGATTTTTCGAAAACAAGCAGTCTTCCTGTTAGAAGGTAGCTCAATATAGATACTAATAGATTCTTTAAACTGTCTTCACTTACCCAAGCAGAGAGAGTAGTATTCCTGTGGAAACTACCTTACCCACATCATATGTTTTATTGATATAGTTTTGCCACAATTTTGTTTCCAGTCTCATATTGTAGAGAGCTGTAAGCCTTTTGTGTTAATTTTAGTGATGTTTTGTTCTTTAGATTAGTTGCTTGTTATAATCTCAGTATCCTTATGATACAACTCAGGCTCACAGTATAAATAATATAGACATCAATTATCATAATCACTTCTTGAATAGTAAAATCCTAAGTGTTCTTTGTATTCTGATAAGGGGATTGGTAGCTTTGTAAATATGAGAAGATTTTTTTACTTGTGTCCCCAAATTTTTGAAAATTACTTAGAATTACAAAGGCAGAAAGGTAACATTTTATTTGGACCACTTACCCTTGAAGTTTGAATCACATGTGAAAATTGAAACATTGTCAAAATATTGAGACTTAAGTCCTGATCGTTTGACCAAAAGGAACAATTTGTGTTTGGAAATTAACCTGTGTTTTGGAGTAAAATATGTAGGGTAAAAAGGTGTGTACTTCCATCTTAGTTTTTAAAAAGACTAATATTTAACACTTCAGCCTCGTTTTCAGAGAGTAGTCTTGCGGATTCTGAGTTTGTCTTTCTCTTAAATGTGTGAAAAAACTGTAGGGAAACCATTTTGCTAAAAACATGGTCCAAGTTTTGAGTGCTTGCTCATGCAGTCATGGGGCATGTGATACAATTCTAGGTAAGTTGTGAAGACTGTTACACAGCAGTCAGGTTTTTGTATCTTTCTTTACAGAAACTTTATATTTGAAAACTTCCTCTTTGATGGAAGAGGTGCAATGTTTTGTTTAGTGTTCTCAGCTTTGAGTCACTATTTTTGCCTAGATCATTAAAGACTTTGGTGTACCTACTGATGGTGCCATTTGAAACTGTAGAGAAGCCATACCATGGGTTGTCTTTACATAATGGTGTGGCTATACTGCTGCTTTATAGCTGTTGGACAAGAAAAGCTGCTCACTGGATCATGCTGTTAATCACTGTACAGAGATCCTGTGGATTATAAAATCCAGTTTGTTACATCTGTTTACTGGTAAGGACACTTTATGACAAAAAGAAGCATTTCTCTAAATTGATCTCTGATAATTCTGGTTTTCTACTTTGATCACTGAAATTGTTTTAATGTTTTCTTAGAGTAGTAATCAAGTGATCACAGCAGGAAATCTGCTAATAAAACTACCCAGAAAATTGTGTGGTGAGCAGCATGCAACAATGTGCTTGCATTACTGTGTTCTGAAAGATAATGGCTTTGCTGCTTCATTTTACTCCAGGTTAGGCAGAAACTGCCAGCTTTCGTGGAGGAAAAACTGTGCTGTGATTTAAAATGCTAATCATATAAATTGTGTTTTTATAGTTACAACCCTGTAGACATAATAAATTTTAGTCCGATATAAAGCTGATTTATATGCTATTCATTCAGATTAATGCATGTCGTGTGTAGCTACTATTTGAGTGCATGGGAAAGCAAGTTTGCCAGAATTGTTGTAATCTCTTGCTTGACTGCTAACTTAACAGCAAAACATATTTTCATACACATACTTCGGTATATATTCTTTGGGTCCTGAGTTTCCAATCAGACCACCAACTGGAAAACGTAGATGTAATGACTTCTTACACTGAAGTGAGGTTAGCTGGCTTTGAATGCCTTTCAACTTCATTTAAAATGATTGAGGCACATTGTCAGCTGCTAAATATTCATTGACATTTCTTTTGTAGTTATTCCTGGTCTTCAGAAATGCCCACCTAAAGAGTTCAGTGTATTGTGTTAAAGCAGTGTCAGGAAAATATTGCTGAAACAGCTTGGCTGTTTCTTCTTGTCTGCTTCAGTGTAGAGTCAGCTGTGTTAGTTTGAACCATTGCTGGATGCAGTTCAAATATGCCTGTTCAACAGAGTATACTCACGTGGTTATCCATCCATCGATCCACATGTGGTGGGTTGAGTTTCTCACAGACATTGTAGTAGTATTTTCTGGGACTACTGACAGTTATATGTACAGTAATAGTCCATTAAGTAATACTTAATGGAAGAATCTTACTCTATCTTGCAGCATTCAGTCTGTGAACCTCTAGTTGCTGAAGGCAAAAACTGTGTTTCTATTAACATGAATAGCAGTCTTAAAGTTGCAGAGAAAATGTGAAAATGGGATTCAGATACACTCTGTAAACAGTCAGAACTCAGCAAGGAAGTAGTTGCATTAACTTTGCTGTTGTCAGTCATGATTGTTAAGATGTTAAAATGCTGCACTGTCTGCACTGAAAATGAGCAAAATCCATTATCCCAACAGTGGTGATAATTTTTCCACAACAGATACATTTTTTTTTCAAAACCATGTGGCTAAAATGGCCTAACAAAACCACTTTGGATGTAAGACCTGGTGTAGTCTTCTCTGGAGACCACGTCCAGATCAAAGGTGTATTTAATGTCCATGTGACATTAGACATTTAACAGGGATCATGTGCTTCTGTGGTAATTGGTAATTGGTCACGTAACTTCAGTTAGATAGGCATTTCTCCACTATAACCAATTTGTAGGTTTTTCTCTGGTGCATTTGTGATAAAAGTCATGCACCAACAAGGTGCATAGAGATTCACGTGCAGCATGTAACTTTGTGGAGGCAAAGCTAGGATTATCACTTTCTGCTGTGCCTACTTAGGCTTTCTGGAACAGCCCTGTGGATCACTGTAACTGTTCTGCCACTTATATGCAAACTGGTAATGCGCTTAGAACCGTACAATTTGAAGCCTTTTCTTTCTTTCTTATTGTCTCAAATATGTGGTATTTAATACACTTGTAATGCTTTGTATATGTATGACACTTTCATAGCAAATAGCATTACAACTCTGTACAGCAAACTTTATCTCTGAGTAACACTTCTAACTGAAGATAGTTAACGTTGCTAGAAGTCCAGAAGTTTTGTTTTAGCAGTATGTGAAAACTAACATTTTCTTTCTTGCAGGTGGACCATATAGTGGTTTAGGTGAAGTCATCCATCGAGAGAGCGTTCCAATGCACACTTTTGCCAAGTATCTCTTCACCTCTCTCCTACCTCATGATGCTGAATTGGCATACAAAACTGCACTGAGAGCCATGCGGTATGTATTCACAAATTGTCTAGAAAGTAGTGTTTTGGAAAAAGGGAAAAAACATTTCATACTCAAGACCATTTTTTCTGAGAAGCATTGCTCTCTTCAGGAGAAATTGTTTCAGAGTTTATCTTTAAAAACAATTGGAATCCAAGGTAAATACAGTATAATAATTTATAATTGTATGATCAGTGTTTATCTGTAACTATAAAACAAGAATTCTGTGTTACATATCCTTCTAGAATCTCACTCTTGGGGTATTACGGTTTTGTGCTAAATGGTGACAGTTATAGAAAGGGGTTCTCTCACCTGTGTAGCACTTCGTGTGCCTATGTGATGGTATTGGTGAGGAGCTAAGGAAAGAGGCATCTCGTCAGCAGCCTCGGAATCATCTGCTGCTTGGCCTGTTTGGCAGGACTACTTGTTCCAGTTACCCTCTTTAAAAATTCAGAATGATAGATTTTAACCCATGTGGTATGGTCTGAGCCAGTACTTGTAAAAATTCTGCTTGGACACTTATGTGTGAGTATTAGAATTTAAATGGAGTATTTCATGTGACAGCAAAATGCCTGACTTGCTTGCATCCTGTTTGTCGTCAGCGATTAGGAAAATTTTTTCTCAGCAAATGCTCAGTGTCCAGATGGCTCATTAATCCATGATGGCAGCTATGGGTATTATCTCGGTATTCAAAAGTATCTGTTGCCATTTCATTTTTGAATGCTTATTTTAATGTGTGGAACAGTATGAAGTCAGTGGAAGTTGAGACTATAGAGGCTTTCATTCGTGCACCTTAGGTTTGCAAGGACAAGGTTGTACTATCTTTTTCCAGGCCACTGGGGCCTATAGGCAAGCCACTCCTGTCTGTAGTTGCTTAGAATCACAGATTATTTTGGGTTGGAAAATACCTTATAGATCATCAGAGTCCAACTACTAACCCTAGTGTACCAAGCTCACCACTAAACCACTTCCCTAAGCTCCATACCTTCTGGGTATGGCAACTCAGCCACCTCCCCTGAGCAGCCTGTTCTTGGTTAAGAAGCGTTTCCTAAATGTCTAATGTAAACTTGCCCTGATGCAACTTGAAGGCATTTCCTCTTGTCCTATCACTTGTTACTTGTGAGAAAAGACCAACACCCACTTCTATACAACCTACTTTCAGGTAGTTGTAGATTGTGTTAAGGTCTTTCCTCAGCCTCCTTCTGACTAGATAGACCCAGCTGAAACATACAGAGCCTTGGAGAATTTGGAACTGCAGTGACCTAGGTAACTGCTCACTTGGACTCTGAACTTGAATATTTGTTTTAGTTTGGCTGATCCCTTGTTAAAACTGAATTTCACCCAGACTTTAATGGTCATGTTTAATCACAAAGTAGCTTTGCTAAAACCTAGCTAAATAATTGGTGTATGAAAAGGGAAAAAGTGAAGAATGCTAAATCTATTTGTGCTTCTTCTGATGTTCCCTAATCTTGCCAAAATTGCATCGAAGCCACCAGTTCACAGCAGCATTTCTTTTCACAGCAAAAAAGCACAGAAATCTGGCAATGAGACTCAGAGTGATGAAAGATTTCCTCTAAAGTGCCTGTTTCTTTTATCTTGTTTGTCTGTTCAGTGTTAGTCATAACCTAATAATCCCTTTCTGTAAAATGTAGTTGGGATTTTTAGTGTTTGTTGAAACCATCTAATAAGGCATCTCTCCCTGCCCTTGTAGCGAGTTGAAACTAAAAGTGCTTTGCTCCCGGGTTTTGGCACCAATTTTGTGGTAGGTTCAGGACCACAATTCAATATAAAAGAAAGGCAAGCAAAGCAGTGAGGTCTTGATGACATCTTGGATAAAATTTGCCAGACAATGATGGGTTAGGGAAACTGCAGAAAGGTTTATTAACACTATAACTATATACAGAATGGGAGAACAGGTTACGCAAGTCAGTGCACACAAACTAGAAACTGTGTCATAAATGCCATCTCACAACCTGAGAAAAATATAATGGGAGATCACTATAGTTTGAGCCTTGGATCTTCTTTCAGTTTAGAGACCTGGGAAAGAGAGCATGTCAGTCCGGGATGGCCTGAGTTTCTCAGCACCCACACCTGCATCCCTCGGTGCAGCAGACATGGATCTCAACGCTTTCGGGATGGCCTGACTTTCTCAGTGCCCACACCTGCATCCCTCTGTGCAGCTGCATGCATTGCAAAGAACCCAGTCTCTGTCTTTCAGGTCCAAGGTTTAAGGATTCTCGAGTCCTCTAGCTATCTTCAGCTAAGCACGAAGGAGCTCTCCCCCAAAACTTAAGCGCTGCCAGTCATTTCTCAGCAGCAGAAGTGACAAACAGCCTCTCCTCCTGCTGATCACTCTTTCCAAAATGGCGACGGCCCAGCCACATGGTCCTGGCCACGTGCAGGATCCAAGATGGAGACCGACCGCATTTCTGTGTCAGCAGGGCCGCACCTCCCCCCCACACTCTGCACGTGGCCGAGAGAGTCTTCCAAAGATCCTCTCCCTCTCCTGTCTCAGCTCCAGAGGGAAAAGGAGTAGCCCAGCTCACGGATGCTGAAGGCTGTCCGTGGTGGAGGGGTCGTGATGGTAAATCTGCACCAGTCTTGCTTCTCCAGTCCAAGCGCGGTGCGGCGGCAAGCAGTGGTGGCACCACGCTGCTGTGGCAGGGGCACCGCTTTGGGTCCGAGGCGTGGCGGTGTCCGCGGTTTTCTCCAGTCTGGGGCCACGGTGCGGTGGCGGCACTGTGGCTGGGGGGGGCCGCTCCGGGTCCGGGGCACAGTGGCGTCCACAGCTTCTCCAGTCCGGGGCCGCAGTGTGGCGACAGCAGTGGCGGCACCATGCTGCTCTGTTGGGGGGGGGGGGGCTNNNNCATGCTGCTTTGTTGGGGGGGGGGGGTGCTTGGGTCCAGGGTGCCGTCCCCTCAGAGGGTTCTCACCCCCGCCACCGCCCGTTCCCGGGTTGGTGGGAGGGTACTCTCTTCAGGGCCACAGCCCCCCAAAAAGGGCGCGAACAAAGACCCTGCCCCGGTTTTTATAGGCTGCCCTAGCCAGCCCTTCCGGGGCAGGTCCCAGGACAGACCCTTCCCCAGAAGGGTCCTGGGACCTGTGCAACCAGGGACAGGTGCCCCAGGACAGACTTGTCCGGGGAAGGCTCCAGGATAATGTCACCTCCCCCAGGACAAGCAACTGAGGGAAGGGTTCCCCCTGAAAACAACACAACTTTTCTTCTTCATGAAAGCACCTTTGAAAATTCTGGCAGTTCTCAAACTGCAACAGCCCTCTTTCTAGATTTTTAAAAATCAGAAGAGATTTTATGGTTCTTTTGTTTTTAAGTGTATAAAGCTGTAGGAAAAGATGTCTCAATGGTACTAAGTAAAAGATTTGGCTCAATACTAATCAGAAGTGAAGTCTTTTTTACTTTTCAGATTAGCATGCATATGTATGTGTCTGAACATGTATGACCTGATGTTTATTATTTAATTGGTTTGCTGTATTTTATATGTGCCTACTAGAAACTTTCCCACATGTTTAATGTCACTTTTCTCAGGGAATCTTTAAATATACTCTCATATTTTGCAGGAACCTATAAAAAACTGATGGAACTTAAAACTGTCTCTGCAAAAAAAGACACGTACTCCAGTTACTTTAAGAATTTAGATATTTATGAGCATGAAATTTTAAGTTTAAATAAACTGATTCCTTAGTGAATGTTCTTTCTCAGAAAACCACAGTCCACTGGATTTTTGAGAAGTTTTATGGAGAAGAGACCAAATTTCCTTTCTCCTCCCTGTTGACTTCCTAATACAAAATCACTTTTCTGTGAAAGTTGGTGTAATTGTTTAGGTGGGAAAAGACCTTTAAAATAGTCAAGACCAACCAATAGCAATGTTAACAAGCCCACTGCTAAACCATGTCCCTAAGCTGTATATCTACACAACTTTTAAACATGTCCAGGGATGGTGACTCAGCTACCTCCCTGGGCAACCTGTTTGAATGCCTGATGACCTTTTCAATAAAGTTTTTCTTAATGACTTCCCCTGGCACATTTTGAGACCATATCCTCTTGTCCTTATTTGAAGAGACTTAACACCCATCTCTCTAACAACCTCCTTTCAGGTATTCGTAGACAACAAGAAGGTCTCACTCCTCAGCCTACTTCAGACTAAGCTGTCCCAGCTCGTTCAGCTGTTCCTCATGAGGCTTGGTCTCCTGATTCCTTGCCATCTTTGTGCCTTTTTTCAGACTCAATCCAGCACCCCAGGGTCTTTCTTGTATTTCTTGTGCCCAAAACTGAACGCGGTACTCGAGTTGTGGCCTCAAAAGTGCCAAGTAGATGTTTGGATCAAGAGGCTAAGCACTGGAAAGACTTTTATTCTGACAGTCTTATTACTGGCATTTGGTGTTCTTAACTATTAATGTCCTGAAACAGCACTTAATTATATCAAATAAAATGCCTGTTTTTAATAACTTTTACATTTTGCATTGGCGTTTATGTACAGTGTCTAAGTTTTTAGGTTTTATCTAGTGTATTGTAAGCGCCATCAGTTGAGTCTCTATTATAGTAGTCACTTGTGTGTAGCAGTCAACAAAAATAAATTTTCCGAATATAAGTTCTCCTTGATGAATAAGACTGTTGCAGATGGACACATACTCAAAGTAGTTGTTTACTTGAGGATTAGAAACTGGAATCTTAAAGGGAAATGTCTCTGTCACTGTTCTTTGGGACCCTAACATCAGATTATGGTACATTACAAATTAATGGTAGGCTAGAGTTTAAGGACTTCAAAAGTAGTTACAGTGAAACAGTATGTTGTTTTACTTGCGAGTAATGTAATGTTATAATGATTTAGTAAAAAGGGATTTCTTCCGTATTTCAGGTTGCTTGTATTGGAATCTACTGCTCCTTCTGGAGACATGTCCCGGCCACACCACATTGCCTCAGTTGTTACAAACCGATATCCTCGCTGGTTCACTCTAAGTCACATTGAATCCCAGCAGTGTGAGCTGGCATCAACCATGCTAACAGCAGCCAAAGGTACATTGCTTTGAGTTATGTACTCCACTAAGTGTATGCTTTTTAATAATGCATGGAGTAAATAGATTATGAAACTTGCATTTAGAATCTAAATTGCAATCTAACAGGAACTTGAAAGGGTTGCAACAAACTGAACTGTCTTAAACTTGTCAATTTTCTAACAAAGTAGTTAAGCTAGCTAGCTAGATGGCACCCAGGTGAGCTTAATTTGAGGCTCATGAGACAGCTGTTTCTCTTCTGACACATAACATAGACTGTGAGACTTGTAAAATCGGTAGATTAGGCTGCCCTTTGCCCATGTTTTGGCAACCGTCAGGCTCTAGAGAAGTTTACTGTCTTGTATCTTTCATTCATAGGTCATTTAATTACGGAAGGTTTCTAAAAAGTATGTTTAACTGAAACATTTTACTATTACATAACAACAGGAAGCATCTTGATGTATTGGTATCTTTTCCCATTTTGGTGATCTGTTTACATCTTGTAGGTGATGTTCGAAGGCTGGAAACAGTATTAGAATCCATTCAGAAAAATATCCACTCCTCATCACACATCTTCAAACTTGCCCAGGATGCATTTAAAATAGCAACACTCATGGACAGCTTGCCTGACATAACCCTTCTGAAAGTTTCTCTGGAGCTGGGCCTTCAGGTATGTCTCTTGCTCATTATTATTACAGTAGGAGAAATAAATTTGACTGGAGCTTGGTGGGTATCACTTTTAAGCACTGAGAACCATACCATCTGTGGATTCTGTTGAGCTTTTAGGTTGTGATTTTTGACACAAAGCTTAATGGACTATTAAACACAGACCAGATGTGAACACGACCCCTTTGGGTGGAAGATGGCTTGAAGCAGCTGGCTAGAGGCTATTTTTCAGAGTGGTAGAGGACTTGTGTGGTGATTCCAGGAGTACGTGTAGGACTAACTAAAAGGAGAAATTGTTCTGCTTGCTAGAAATGCACTTTGTTTCCTGCATGACCTTGAGAGATTTCTTGCGATTTGTTCCCTTCCTTTTACCTAAACAAGATTTGGTTGGTGCTTGTTGAATTACTAGAGATAGACAAAGTGAACCGTAAGAACTTGCTTCTAACACAGACTGTGTTAAGAGCAGTTCTCCCACTTTCTTCATGAAAATCATGTGCTCCACAAGCTATGGTATGGTCAGATGCATTGACTCAGCTTGAGGTATACAAGAACTTCAGTTTTAAAAATCTTAGGAGAAGAGCTGTCTTCTAAAGAGACAGCTAAGTTTTAGGTATTGGAGTAGTGTTTCCTGACACTGATGAATTTTGGACTGTAGTAGTTCATTTCAACAAAAATAAATCTCTTATTCTCTCTTCAGGGAGTTTGTAACACCACTTCCAAAACCAAAAACATCCTGAAAAAAAACAACCTATTACTTTGCTTCAGGAAGCAAATTTCTAAAGACTTCTGGGGAAAGGTTATTGTCTGCTTAGCTTATTTTGTCAAAGAAATGTCCTATTTGCCTATTCAAGGTGTTTTCTAGATCTTTAGAACCTAAATATTTAATCAAAAAGCTGAGTTTCTTTATGCTTTGTTAGCCTTTCATACTCCCACAGTTACTGTAGAAAAGTGATTTTTTTAATATCTTGGTGTGTTTCTGCCCTAAAATCACAGAATCACTCTGGTTGGAAAAGACCCCGGGGGTCATCAAGTCCAACCATCTACCCTACCTTACAAATTCACCCCTAAACCACATCCCTCAACACCTCATCCAAACAATCTTTAAACACATCCAGGGATGGCAACTGAACCACCTCCACGGGAAGCCTGTTCCAGGGCCTGAGCACCCTTGTCTGTTTAAAATTTTTTTCCTTATATCAAGTCTAAACCTTCCCTGTTGTAGCTTGAACCCATTCCCTCTTGTTCTATCATTAATTGCTTGTGAGAAGAGACCAGCACCAACCTCTCCACAGCGTCCTTTCAGGAAATTGTAGAGAGTGATGAGGTCTCCTCTCGGTCTCCTCTTC
>VXBP01010565.1:80616-91466 GCA_013400115.1 Rhinopomastus cyanomelas
TCAATATCATCAATGAAGATGTTGAACAGGACCGGACCCAACACCGACCCTTGGGGGACACCACTAGTAACTGGTCGTCAACTAGATGTGACACCATTTACTACCACTCTCTGGGCTTGTCCATCCAACCAGTTCCTGACCCAGCACAGAATATTCTTGTCAAAGCCCCTTGCTGCCGTCTTCACCAGGAGTATATCATGGGAGACTGTGTCGAATGCCTTACTGAAATCCAGGTACACCACATCCACAGCCTTCCTCTCATCAACCAGTTGAGTTACCTGACCATAAAAGGAGATCAGGTTGGTCAAGCAAGACCTACCCCTCCTAAATCCGTGTTGACTGGGCTTAATCTCTTGGCCGTCAGACAGTTGCTGCATGATAGTGCTCAGCACTATCTGTTCCATAACTTTGCCCAGAGCTGATTTGAGGCTAACAGGTCTGTAGTTTCCTGGATCATCCTTCTGACCTTTCTTGTGTATGGGGGTCACATTTGCCAACTTCCAATCATCCAGGACCTCCCCTGTAATCCACGACTTCTGCTAAATTATGGAGAGTGGTTTAGCAAGCTCATCTGCCAGCTCTCTCATCAATCTAGATCCTGTCAACCCCTTCATCAATTTCAGTGTGATTTAAATTCTGGAGCAACTTTCCCTCTGGGCTGTTATGCTGAAGTCCGGATGCAAGTGAATGTTTAGGCTCTGTCTGAAATTTTCCACTAACTTCCAAATTCATAACCTACAAGCAGCTGAAAGAAGGCTGGCTGCACATGCCTATTCATTGATCCCAAGCAGGGACTCTTTGTGTGCATGGCAAAGGAATGATGTAGATTCTCGCTTAATGCTTTGAAATAAAGGTAATTTACTACCTTGGCAACTTTTTTTAACCTGCTTTGGGCACGTTTTGTTCTAAGCTTTGGTTTGGAGGCTACTTTCTTATTTCCTCTACTGAAATACTGTCAACACATAAGATAAAGTATTTTTATTACCCAAATTTATACTATTGTTGCAACATCAGGTGTTCTGCAGCTGTTCTTCACTTAACTCCGTAGGTCTGTATCATGATGCTGTGCACAGAGTCGCTTAACGAGGATAATACAGATAGGACTTTGTGAAACCAGCTTTGATTTTGGCTAAGGTGATAGGACAGCTCATATTGCTGCAGGCCTGCAGACAGGAGTGAGCATGTTCCAGCCACATGCCTGCTGTACTATGTTTGGTTCATGCTAAAAGGGAAGGAGTCTCCCTCAGTCTGAATTACAGTTGCCCAGCCTGACTAGCAGCTCTGTTTAGCATTACTGCGCTGCTATTCATTTGCAGCCCTGGCTTCAGCTCCACTCTGTGTTTCTGCTCTGTAATTTGCTTGAGGTCCAATCTGAGTCCGCATCCTTGTCCCCTGTTCAGATGGTGCTAGTCAGCAGGTAACCTTTTCCCACTGGGTTGTGTTGCTAAATTAGCTTTTGAGAAACACTCTTTCTCTGTTTGGGTGCAGCTGTTCAGCTGCCTGATGAAATCTTGTCGAATTGATCACATTTCTAATATCCCAAAGATGTAAGGCTCATATTTACATGGTCACTTATGGCCTAGGCAGCCATGATACATGTTCCTTAGTGACCAGGCAGCCTCAGGCCTGGCTCAGGCACCTTGGTTATTTTGTCTAAGCCTGTGAATGCCTGTGAGCCCTGCTCTTGCCAAGAGTGAGGCAAACAAGGGTAGAAACACATATGGTTGAATGTCTCTCCTTTAAAGGGGAAAAAGTAAAGATGCTTGAGACATCAAGGCAGAAAAACAGTCTATGGATTCTTCAAATGGTTATGATGCTTAGACATAACAACTCAACCCAGAATATGTGACCTGAGTTCTACCACCACTCTCCTGCCTGAAGGTTTCAGGAGTTTGGAGTTTGCCTGGGGGCAAACTTGGCCTCTCTTGCAGTTTTGTGGTTACCAGAAAAATCACATCAATTACTCTGCTGGCGTCTCTTGCACATGTTGTTTCTTCAGACTTCCCCATTCTCTTTTCTTATCTTTTGACTTCCCCACCCAGCTTTGCACACACTGTTCTGAGGTTGCCAACTGTTTTGTGTTAGAACATCCTGCACCGGAGATTTCTCTTCTTGACCATCAGAAGTTTTTGATGGAGCTGGGCTTTCTTGCTGGAAAACTTCCCTGAGCTTTAAAGTTATGTAGCAATACAGGAAACTTTTCAAAATAAAGAATATTTTTAAACCCTTTGAATTTCATATGAGAATGAGTCATGGAGTAATTTTCTTTTCATACTGAATAGAGAAGTGCGTTAAAATTGGGAAGCAAAATTATTTGTAAAGCAACTTTGTTTTATGCTAAGACATCCACCCTATGCTTACTCAACTACCCTTCTGCCTTGTTTCACAATTTTGAGAAAAAGACTTGGTTCTCCTTCCCCATCCAAAGAACAAAATGAAACAGCTTGGTCTGGGGTCACATTAACCTTTTTATGCACTGTGAATTCTCCCTTTCCAGAAAACAGACAAATTGCTTTAGGTTGACTCATAACAGAAGTGTTTTTTGGTGTTATGATCAAATTAGTTAATTCGTTATCCACACAACCTAAGGGAAAGGACCTCTTTGAGTCATGGGCTGGAAGACTTTTGTTGGATTTGACCTTGCTGATCCTCAGAAAAGACAGATGCTTTAGTCAGCTGGAAATTGGTGACATCCATGAGCACCCAACATCAAACACGTGTTATGGGTTAAAAGTGTAATTAAGTGGCTTTACATACAGGTTTGGTGTGGGTGACAGTACCAAAAGCCCTTTTTATAACACTATCCATAAAGTCTGGATCAGCATCTTCCATTTTCTCCTCAGGGGTCTAAGGTCTGCCCTGGAGTTAATGATCTTGCTCTGGCTGGGGGATTAGACTGGAGGATCTTTTGAGGTCCCTTCCAATCCCTAATGTTCTGTGATTCTGTGATCATTACCTGAACAATGCTTCCAGCCTCCCTAATGCTCAGAGCAAATGACTCAAAGTAGCTTTGAAGCAAATCTGCCGTTTGACAGAGCATTGCTTTCAGATATTAGGCTTGTGCCCACTGTTTTACTTTCCAAGTTTTAGTAATATATATTAATACTATTTTGCTGTTGGCTGTGCTTCTCAATAGCTGGTGTTTTCTGTGCTGCAGATGTGAAGTAGGCAAATGCAAGGAACTGCTTCCAAATGCAAGCCTTGAGATCATTAGTGTGTGCTTATGTTGTGCCACCAAGTGCAGGCTGTTCTCAAGTGATGGGACGCACAGTAGATGTGACAGAAAACT
The DNA here is from genome assembly GCA_013400115.1 of Rhinopomastus cyanomelas. NCBI lineage: Eukaryota > Metazoa > Chordata > Aves > Bucerotiformes > Rhinopomastidae > Rhinopomastus > Rhinopomastus cyanomelas. The sequence continues at coordinate 83,906 of VXBP01010565.1, forward strand.
GCACTCCTCAAGCAACTACTCAGTGCTGATGTCCTCACTGAGCAGGACAGCATCCAGGCCATCTAATAGCCCTGATGTGCGCTTGCATCTTCATGCTGTTGTGTAAGAACTTTCACTGAATTTAAAGCAGTAGGGATGCGCTCGAGCTAATACATTTGAGCATCCTAGGAGAGTAGAAGTTGACTGGGTGGGGTTTCTCCAGCTAAAGGGGTATCTGGGCTGTGAAAAAGAACTTGAAACACATTGTCAGTCACTGTAGCATCACCACCAGAAATTGTGACTCTCCTACTGTTCCCAGTCACTAGAGAGGGCGTTTCTTCCTCTGTAGCATCTGAATGATGTTATTAAGTGCATGTTTAACTGAGGAAACACAGATTATTCTCCTGGTTCTTGGAAGATAAGGGAGGATTGAGTCCTAGATGACAGTATGGTTCTTTTTGGAGAAGGAAGTGAAACAAATCAAGCATTTCCCTACACAAGACTTCCCTTTCTTCGGAATGACAATAGGAGATGAGAAACCTAAAGAGCAAAAGGAAGGACATGAACCAAGAGGAAGCAGTAAAAAAGAATGGAGTAAGACAGAGTGGCAGGAAGAAGGACTAACTGCTGCAGAGTAAAGATGTGATTGTGAAAACAGGCCTGAAAAATTACAGAAGGGGATACATGGAGATATCTCTGAGATCACGGATTTGCTGCAAGGGCCTTTCTCTCTGCCTCTCCATGTCTCTGACAGCATCTCCTGCCAATGTTTTGTCATCATCTTCAATATTTCTTGCTCAATGGACAAGGTAAAGGCAGTCAATGACAAATGTGTGTGAGTTTAGTTATTCACGTGTGGTGCTTTGGCTCTAGCTGGGGCCAGGTGCCCACGAAAGCTGCTCTGTCACTTATCCTTGTTAATGGACTGGAGAGAGAAAAATTCAACTAGAGGCTAGCGGGTAGAGACAACAACAGCTTAATAAAGATGAAAGCAAAAGCTGTACATGGAAGCAAAGGTGAATAATAAAGATTGTTCTCTATTTCCCACCAGCAGATGATGTTTAGCTAGTGTTCTGGGAAGCAGGGTCCTGATACACATAGTGGTTGCACCAGAGGACAAATGCCATAAAATGAATGCTTCCCTTCTCATTTCTTCCTGCCCTTTGCTTCTATGAGTTGACATCACATGGCTTAGAATATCCTTTTTGTCAGTTTGGGTTAACTGTCCCAGTGTATCCTTCAGCCTTTCTCAGGTGAGAATGTTAGGAAAGGAAAAAACCCACAGCCTTGGTGCTGTGTGAGCACCAAACACACCAAAACACTGATGTGTTGTCAGCACCTCTCCAGCTACCATCACAAACACAGCACAGGGTATAGTGCAGAAACAACTGTAATTTTTTGAGGTTAAAGCCCTGGCACCTACAAAATCAATAACATATTAGAAACAGTCGTGCACAGAACTTGGTTTTTTTGACACATTTCACTGGTCTGTTGCTTTTATATTAAATTGTACCTATCAAATACTGTTTATATTCCTTCCTTCCCATAAACCTTCTATCTTCACAGCTTCTTCCTGGCCTTTCTTCACCTCTGGCATTTTTGTATCTGTGATGGCTCTAGAAGATATTCCCTATTCTTTTGAAAAGTGGTCTGTTAAAAAGCCCTGCAAAGTACTGCATCTTCCCTCTGGCAGTGAGGAGTGTCAAGTAAGCATAATTTTCAGAGACAGTAGTGGAGAAATAATTGGAAATAGGAACAAGAGCATCAGCTTGGGACATGAAACCAGATGGCCTACTCCATAACTGCTCCTCCTTGAACCAGAGCTACGCTCTGTTCATACCTTCAAGACCCAGGGTGTAGCCGCCACCTTTGTGCTGGATGAACAGGCCTTGCTATCTGCTTGGAAGATGTTTTTCACCATACCAGTAGAATCCTTTGCCATTGTCCTTACAGTGGTTCAGAAGGTTTGGTTTCTCCTGAGTAGAGCCTTGCATAGAATCATAGAATCATAGAATCATTAGGGATTAGAAGGGACCTCGAAAGACTATCTAGTCCAATCCCCCTGACAGAGCAGGATCACCTTGACCAAGTCACACAGGAACACATTCAGACGGGTTTTAAACATCTTCCGTGAAGGAGACTCCACAACCTCCCTGGGCAGACTGTTCCAGTGCTCTGTCACCTGCAGTGTGAAGAAGTTTCTTCTCATATTGATGTGGAACCTCCTATGTTTCAGCTTCCACCCATTGCTCCTCGTCCTATCACTACATGACAATGAGAAGAGCTTAGCTCCATCCTCCTGATACCCACCCTTCAAATATTTATGGACATTAATGTGGTCACCCCTCAGTCTCCTCTTCTCCAATCTAAAGAGACCTAGCTCCCTCAGCCTCTCCTCATAAAGGAGATGCTCCACTTCCTTCATCATCCTTGTTGCTCTATGCTGGACTCCCTCCAGCAGATCCACATCCAACTTGAACTGAGGGCACCCACAACAGTGTCACCCATGCCAGCCTGCCCCTTAATATGTACCCACAAACTCTCAAATCTCTCTTCTGCCCCTGGACAGAACTCAATACCTTCCAGCTGCTCTCTCATATAGAGAGCAACTCCTCCACCCTGCCTTGCTGACCTGTCCCTTCTATAAAGGACATAGCTGTCCATGACCACATTTTGGTCATGCGAGCTGTCCCACCAGGTCTCCATAATTGCTACCAAATCATAATTGCCTGACGGGACACAGATTTCTAACTCCTCCTGTTTATTCCCCACGCTGTGTGCATTGGTGTACAGGCATTTCAGGGAGTGAGCTGAGCGCTCCGAATTCACCCTAGGACAGCCAGAGGCCACCTGGTTTTCATTAAGACCAGAGATCTATCCTACTGGTGCTCACCCATCAACTATCCCACCATCCCTTAGATCTGTTTAAAGTCCTCTGAATGAGCTCTGCCAACTCCTGACCCTGAACACTTTTTTGCCTCTGAGATAAACCCCTCCCATACCTATATGCTAGGTCTGCTGTCTGAAAGAACCCAAAGCCCTGCCTGTAACACCAGTCTTGTATCCAGGTGTTAATGGACTGAGTCCTTGTATTCCAGCCTGTGTCCTCACCCCAAAATAGAAGTAATAAACAGAATACAATTTGTGCCCCAGAGTCTTTCACCAACCTATGCCTTAAGGTCTTTCTTCATTGCCCTCAGACTATGGAATACAGCTTCCTCCCCACTTGTTTGGACAATCAGCAGTGGTTTATTGTCAGTTGAACTCACCAGGTTAGGGAGCAGCCTAGCGATGTCCCTGATTTGGGCTCCAGGTAAGCTGCAGAGTTCCCTATGATGAGGGTCAGCCGTGCATATTGGGCCCTCAGTACCCTTCAGGAGAGAGTCTCCAACAACTAGGACCTTCCCTTCTTTGTGGAGGAGGTTGTCATAGTACTAGAAGTCTCCTGGATTTATGTGACTTTGCCAGGACCTGCCAGGCTACAAGGTTATAAAATCAGACTAAAATCAGTTATTGGTTAGTTTTGGATTTGCTTTTTTACCTTGAGTTGTTTTTTATTTTGTTGTTAGTTGTTCAATTTTTTAAATTCCTCCTCCTTGACTTCAGGAGAATCATCACTTTGACTGGTGAAAGGAAAATTCACAAAATGCAGCATGAGGGATCTCCCTACCTGGAGGACTCAGTGAGAAGGTCAGCTTGTGGGAGTTGCAGGGATATTCTTGCAGAAAAGATAGATACTAATTTGTATCAACTGGATGACATTAAACTTCTAGAAGAATTTGGTCATTTTATTCTGAGCTGTCCTACAGATTCAAGTTTAGCAGAATGACAATGTTCTCCCCTTTAGGCATCCATTGAAATAACAATGTGGGTGAAAAACCCTAAACCATCGAGATAAAAGCAGTTCATCAACAACACTTTCCTGGAATTACATTTCCCATGTTAAGATCTAGAGAAGATCTACAGCTCATAGCTGTTGCATCCAATTTCCTTGTTGTTTCTGAAATGTTTGTGCCTGATGCAAGGCAAACCTTAGGAAAGTTACTGAAGGGCAGTGGGGAGTAAGACTGGATTTATATTTAAACAAGAAGAACCAGACCACGGTAAGATTTGCCAAGTCCTGACTTGTCATAAAGCCAAACTCAGGTAAATAGATTGTAGTGAAATGGTACGCATCCTTCTATTGATTTTTGGCTGCATTAAAATTTTGTCCATGCAGACAATGTGTTGCTGGCTTGCAATGAAGATCTGATAGAGAGAAGAATAGTAGCAGGAAATGGAATCAGTCATTTATTGGAAAATAAGCCAAAAACATCACTGTGGAGAGAAAGGAACTTTTGAAAGAAGTACATACAGTTGTATTTCCAATATTCAGCTCATTAGCTTTAATGGTACTTAAAATACCAGTTACAAGTTGTGGCTGTGAAGAAAAACACACAGTGTTTTCTGATGATTTGGTGGTTTGTTCTAAACAGGAGAAGAATTTGAAATGTGCTACAAGAAGTCAGAAAGAAATTTATATGAATGATGCAGTAAATGTATATATAAGTCTTATTGACTACCCTGCTGAGTTTCTTTTTCCGAGGACCTCTGAACTCTGAGTAATACTTAAAGCTTTCTTTCTGGATACTCAGCCTGCAAAAAAAGTTGTACTTAGCACTGTACATGCTTTTGTTTTTACTGGAAATATGGAAGTCAGGTTGATACATTTTTGTTTTTCCAAAGTTTTGGTGATAATAAATCCTAAGTACTTTGGAGTAGCCTTTTTGCAATCCCTCGAACTTTATGGATGTTGTGATGGAATGTGAACCATGCTTTGTTTTACTTCAGTTCTTACAGATTTTCAAAGTATTGTGGCTATGTAACTGTTAAGTTTTATTCAAAACAAGGAAGGAAGGAAGGAAGAAAATGGAAGGAAGGAATGAAGGGAGGGAGTGAGGGAGTGAGAAAGGATAAAGGAAGAAATGAAAAAAGAAAAGGAAGCAAGGAAAAGGAAATAGGGATGAGGACACAATTATACTCAGAGTGTATCAAGGTGAATACAAAGGCAATAAAGAGAAATTATAAACTAGCAAGGAAGAGGATGGAGGGGGATTATATTTCACCAGTCTGTGTGGAAAGAGAGCAGATGATGCCAGCTCTCCAGCATAGCTCTGAGAGTGTTCAGCCCTCTTGTGTGCTATTTATAGTGCCAGTGACATTGGCTTTCACATGGGTCATGTGAAGTCAAGGGGTCTACAACAATCTCATGTTAACTTGGCACTGCCAATTATGGCACTAAATCATGTAACTAAGCACCTTGCCTACACATCTTTTAAATACCTCCAGGTATGGTGACTCATCCATTGCCCTGGGCCTGCTTCAATGACAGACAATCCTTTCAGTGAAGACACTTTTCTTCATTTCCAATCTAAACTTCCCCTAGCACAACTTGGGGCTATTTGTGCTTGTCTTGTTGCCTGTTACTTGGGAGAATTCACCAGCCCCACCTCACTACCTACCACCTTTCAGGTAGCTGTAGGGAGTGATGAGCCTCCTTTTCACAAGATTCTGACAAACAAGGAGAGAAACTGGCAGAATTTAATAATTCCAAGCAGAATTTTGCCTGCGTTTTAGTTCATTAAATGACAGCAAGTAATGAAATGTTGAAGATTGTTCTGTCAGTTAACCACCATGGAAATGTGAGACTAGGCAGGGAAAACTTCATATCAACCTTTCAAAAGTCTACTTTCATTTTTAAAAGTTGAGTTTTGTTTTTTTTTTTATCAAATAGTGGTCAGAAGAAAGTGTATAAAGAACAGGGATACACCTGTTTTCTAAAAGACAATAGTTGCAAAGAAAATTTTTCTCCCAGTGCTGACTTTATTCTTTCTTCTATTAAAACAAACCATAATGCAGTGGAAAGAAGGGAAAATAAGGCTTTGGAAAAACTGCAATTTTTCATTGTGTTGTTTATTTGGCATTTATTTTAACTAAAGTAATCAAACTATTACCTCTATTTTTCTCAACATCATCATTTTTCTCATCAGAAAAGTACCACTGGCAGATTTGGAAGACAGTCTCTCCTTCCAAAGGGTATTCCTTCAAAGCATTTATAGATTTGAATAAAACTGTGTCAGCTTTGACCAATTTAAATTATAGTGGATGAAACAGGCAGAATGACAGCAAAAACCAGGAGTATGACCAAGTTAGCGGTGAGCTTCATCGTTTATTCACAGTCAAGCTTTCTTCTGTTTCCAACTCAGTACAGTTTGAATTCTGGTTTGTGCTTCTTTGAAAAGAAAAAACCACACCTCCATCCCCCATCTCCCTCATCCCAGTGAAATTGGATCTGGGAAGGAGTACAGGGGAACCTACCCCCAACAAAACTGGAGCGAGGGTTTGGGAGGGTGGGGTGGGTGGGGGAAGTTCCCCTTTAAAAGCGAAACCTGGTTTTGCTTTCTCTGGAGTTCTCTCTTGGGGCAGAAGCCATGGCACAGCTCACCTGCCCCCAGAGTTGTGGCCCTCGGGTGGGGTGAGCATCCACCAGCACTCCCCCATCCCACTTGCCTGCTCCGAGGCTGAGATGTGGCAAGTGGAGCAAACAGCTGCAATCCCACCTGTCCACAGCCGCTCACCAGAGCTATCAGGAGCATGGAGCTGCACCAGCAGCCCTTCCCCAACCCATGCCTCGAGGCACAGCGTGCAACTGCCAACACCAGTTCCTTCTCTTCACAAAGCAAAGCAGAGCTCTGCTACAAATTTGACTGAAGATGTAACAGTGGTGAGCTAAATGGAAAGAAGACCCTGGAGGAGGAAGACTCCTGCTGGTTTGTCTTGGGCCACTATCTTGTTGGCCGTGCGGTCATGTCCCCTGCAGGCCACCATGTGGTTGCTGCCATCTTGGCCATGCAGCCAAGCCACCTCTTTTGTCAACCCACTATAATCTTCATGTTGATGCAACATCCTGCTGGCTATAACCAGGTCAGACTACTGTCAAAGTTCCTTGCCTATGTATGCCTGCATGAGCAGCCAGTCTCAGAACAGACTGTGACAGCAACGTCCCTGCACATTTCTAAAGCAGGATCTTTCCATCACTTCAATCCAGGCCCACAATTTGGAAAGTGAAATGGGCAAAGCAATTATTCCAGAGTACAATTTCCAAAGATTTGTTATCAGCATTATGGGAACAGCAGCTTGAGTAAATTTAGATGAAGACTAGAAAAATATTTCCTGTGTGTGAAAGTAAAAGAATATGCCAAGAACGTATGTGAAACCATAATTTGGTGCCTTGCAGCTCCAAACCATAGTCCTGCAATATCAGGGAAATATGCTCTAAGCAATTTTTCTTCATCTCTGTGATCTGTGTTAGACAGTTTTGTCCTGCTCCGGTAGAGGGGTTGGGCTCGATGATCTCTTTGGGTCCCTTCCAACCCCTAACATCCTATGATCCTATGTTCTCTGCTTTTTAAAATCTTTATTGTGTAAAATAGACACCTATTGAGACAATGAGATTGACCTAATCGTATAGATTGTGAGGGAGCATGGGTTGATGCAAGCACACCTTGTTTTGAACAATCCCATGGGACAGGGTACTGGCGGG
>VXBP01010566.1:0-30556 GCA_013400115.1 Rhinopomastus cyanomelas
CCTCCTGGACTGTGGGTGGCTGGCTGAGTGTGTCTCCCAGCAGATATCTGGGTAGTTAAATTCTCACAGCTAACAGGTGATAGGAAAACAGGGAATGTCCTTAAATTGTGCCAGGGAAGAGTCAGACTGGCTGTGGGAGAATCTTATTCCTGGAAAGGTTCCTCAGGCCTTGGAACAAGCTGCTCAGGAAGGGGATTGAATCGCCACCCTTGTCCGCATCTCAGAATTGTGGAGCTCAGGGACAGGGTTTAGCAGACACCTCGGGACAGCTAGGTTCATTGTTGGACTCGATCTTAAAAGTCTTTTCCAAGTTGAATGATCCTGTGGTTCTATGATTATTGCATTAAAAAGAGAGAGATCACAGTACTGAGACTGTGGACAACATCACAGTAACAGACACATAAACAACCCCGTGCTTACATGTTTTTAACATTTGTGTTCCAAATTTCAAGCTTTGTATCACATTATACATTTAAACTTGAGCGTGAGGACAATTATCCCTCAACACCTTCTGCAACTGGTTTCCTATTTGTCAATATTTAATGGAAGAGTAGCTTACTTTATGTAGATAACTGAGTTCTTCTTTTGCAGGAAGGTGCCTTGTCCTGCTCCTGACTTTCAAAAACAATGTGAATGAGCTACTGGCTTCTTAGCTGTGTGAATCACAGAACTTTAAGTATTAGAAGGCACCTCGAAAGATCATCCAGTCCAATTCCCCCACAACAGCAGGATCACCTAGATCCAGTCACACAGGAACATATTCAGGCAGGTTTTAAACATCTCCAGAGAAGGAGACTCCACAACTCCCCTGGGCAGACCCTTCCAGTGCTCCGTCACCCTCACTGGGAAGAAGTTTCTTGTCAGACTGATGTGGAACCTCCTCTGTTCCAACTTACACCCATTGTCCCTTGTCTTATAATTGAGCAGATCTTGGCTGCATCCTTCTGACACCCACCATTCACATGTTTATCAGCATTCATGGGGTCTCCCCTCAGTCTCCTTTATTCCCAGATCAAGAGACCCAGTTCCTTCAGCCTTTCCTCATCAAGGAGATGGTCCACTCGCTTCATTATCTTTGTGGCTCTGCACTGGACTCTCTCAAGCAGTTCCATGTCCTTCTGGAACTGTTCCAGCTAACACTTGTTGCCCATTGTCCTGTCATTAGAGAGTATCATCTGATAGTCTCTGATACCTCATACTGAGAGAATCATAGAGTCATAGAATCATTAGAGATTGGAAGGGACCTCGAAAGATCATCTTGTCCAATCCCCCTGCCATAGCTGGATCACCTAGACCAAGTCAGACAGGAACATATCCAGGCAGGTTTTAAACATCTCCAAAGTGAGGTATCATCAGCACTTGTAAAACCTGAAATCTGTCTTAAAAATCCACTTTCCTGAATTCATTTTATTAGAGGAGAAGTACAACTTCCAAGTTTAATAATATAAGAAATATAATAATAATATAAGAAAGATTCCTGCAGCCAATTTTGTAGGTTTAACATGTTGGGAATCCATTGCATTTTCCCACAGGTGTTCAGCACCCTTTGGTGTTTGTTTGTTTCTGAAATGATTGTGCAGTGAGTATTCTGGGGTACACAAAGCTGTTGTAATGAAGTGTAGAGTGTCTTGTAACACTAAGTAAAGTAATTCAGGCACTGAATTTTTTGAAAAATACAAATCCATATCTTAAAAATCTTCTAAAAACAATTACACATGATAACTGGCAATTTACCTTGGTCTATTTGAGCCATGCCTAATTATGCAAGTAAAATGGTGAGGGTAGATCACTACATCTAAACCAAGTACCATTGGTCTCAGCAGAGCTGCCACATGAACGATTATTACTAATTTTTTAATCTCTTGACTTCTGAGATTCTGAGTTCTCCCCAGTTGTGTTGTCTTTGAGTTAGAGCAGAAGAACTCTTCCTTATACCAGTAGATATGTAAATAACTGTTATCTCTTGCAAACCAGGCTTAATGCATTTTGAAGCAGGATCAGATAAGATTAAATCTGCACTGAATCTTCACAGACCTCAGATCTCTGAGTCTGTCAAATCTGATCACAGAACTCATAATCAGTACAACAATATCTCATCTGTAGCTTTTTTTGTTGTTGTTTTTTGGAGTTGTATAAGTTCCCAAGAGTTCACATATTTCAAGGTTAATTTGTGGTCACGCTGTTTCTCTTTAGGCAAATAAGACACAGCACAACCCAATCTGCCTGAAGAAAGTGAGATTGCTGATTGCTGCTCCTTTCTCTTTACTTTTTTTCCCTTTTCTTTCTTTTTCTCTTTTTTTTCCCCAGCACAATTGTTTCTGCTCTTTGGTGTCTCCCTCCCACTCTTTTAGCAGCTGCTTTACTGTGACAACTTACCTCCAGCAAAGTGGGAAGATGAGCAGCTGCTTGCAGAACCAAAGCCAATCTTCTGCCTGGGATCAGTTGGCAAGGATTTCTGTGAAGGAAGTGAGGATGCAGCAAATGATATGTGCTGAATTAATTGTACCTACTACCAGCCTGTCTCTGAAACTTGCTGGGAAACGTATCCATCCATTTGAGCAGCAGCAACAACAACAACAACAAGAAATGACTCCCTAATCATCTTTGAAGGTTAAAGAGACTTAACAGCTCGGATCAGTCTATTCATGGGAACCATAGAGGGGCTGATGAGTGTTTTGAAAGATTCAAATCACGTTTATTTCTTTTCAGATTGCTCTCAATCAGGTTTTTCAGTAGGGATGCATGTGATTTCTTGGTGTGAGGGAAAGGCTTTATTTATTTATTTACTTACTGTTCATGTGGTGTTTTGGAGGTTGAGTCATCTAATGATTCACTCTGCTCAGCTGCATAAATAATATTGAGAGCACTGTCAGAGCTCACATCCTGTAATATTTGGTCTTTTATGCTCCCAGGTACAGTAAGGGGATTGCAAATAACCTTCTGCTGTGTAAATAATAAAACGGTTTGGGTTGGAAGGAACCTCAGAGCACACAGTGCCATCCCCCTGCCATGGGCAACAACACATCCCACAAGACCAGGGTGACCAGAGCCCCACTCAACCTGCCCTTCAACTCTTCCAGGGCTGAAGCGCCACAATGTCCTTGGGAAACCTGTTCCAGGGCCTCAGCACCTTCACAGGGAAGAATTTCTACCTCAGATCTCATCTCAGTCTCCCCTCTTTTAGCTTGAACCCATCCCCCTTGTCCTATCAATATAGTCCTTCAGAAATAATCCTTCTCCAGTTTTCATGTAGCTCCTTCAGGTACTGGGAGCTGCTGTTAGGTACAGTAATACTATAATAATAATACTATTAAATTATCATGTATTAGATTAAAATGTAATTTCTCTGGGTTTGGGATAGGTTCTTTCAGAACCTTTACCCAAAGGAATGCCCCCTCCACTGGCTTTGATGGAGAAATAGAGAACATTTACTCCATCTGTTTTGACAGCTACCAAACAATTAAAACATGTGTGATGCCTTTTAATTAAATTTTTAAAGACCAAGGCTAAGGTTACCAGTGGTCTGTTTTGCTTCCAGTCATGAGGTGAAACCTAAAGGATCTCCCTTCATGATGCTATTGTGTTTGGTCTGAGCTTGAGTACTGCATGTCTGCCTACAATGAAGGTACTGCTGCACACATCGCAGTATGAACATGGCACTGCTGAGAAGGATCAGAGGTTGAGATGGGACTCAACTAAATGCAAGTCAAGGAAGAGACAAATTTTCTTCTTTTTCACAATAACTTTGAACATCCTACAACAACATTTCAAATGAATATGAGGGATGCATAATGCAAGTGTTTAAACCAGAAAAAACCTCCAAGATCTTAAGTCCAACCATCAGCCCAAGGGTACTAGTGAAAGGTAATCCACTGAGGGTCATGGAATTTTCTAGAAACTCTCAGTGTCACCTACCAAAAGACAGATGTCTTTTTTCTTGCCCTTTCTAGTTCAAGAGGTTCCATTTGGTCAACATATGTAAACCCTATATGCTGTGAACTTCTGAGGTTGGTGTTGGGTCTGGTGGTTCTCTGTAGTCTCCTTTCTCTGTAGTATTTATCCTTTATCTGCAATCTTTCACCTTCTCTGCATTTCCAGCCAAAGAGATTGAGAGGATCATCAGAGGAGGATGATATCTCCAAAGCAGGGATAAATGCACAGAATCTGGGAATTTCCCACTACATTTATACCACGGGGTAATCTCTGCCCAGAATCAGAAACTGTGAAGGATATGTTTTTGATTTCTACAGGCTTATTTTGGACTGAATTCTATCCCGGACCTCATAGCCACTCATGGAGAGCAAGACAGTAGCTATCAGACCATCTCTTGTTACACAAAAGCCTATGAAAGATCCAGATGAACAAGACGAATCTGGGACCTACTACAGCAAGGCTGGGAATTGATAGAAGAGACAGGTATATTGGGATTTTAGTTGCTTTTCTATGTAGTGTGGTGGGGAAATATTGGTTCTGCTGTGTCAGGGGGATTGGACTAGATGATATTTCAAGGTCCCCTCCAATCCCTGATGTTCTGTGATTCTGCGATTATGTTTCCTATCTGCATGAGGTAGTTTTATCATTGGCTTTCTGGGGTTGTGTTTTGGCTCCTCAAAACTCTAGGAGGAAACATCTATCCCTCTGCCTGGTTGTGCTAGGCAGCGGGAGAAGGCGTTGGTCTGGAGGCCAGGCAGAGCAGCTGCTACAGCAGCAGTTGGCAGCAGTCAGGATGGATGATTTACATGTTCAACCAACACAAAACCAGCTGAAAATTATTTAGCTGGATTCAGATGGCCAAATAATTTTAGTGTTTTTGTTGCTCAGCATTTTCTTTTCTTTCTGTTCCCTACTGTCTACATGCAAAATATCCTGTGGGTTAGAGGATGGTACATGGAAGACTGGGTTTCAGAAACAATATCAAAAAGCGTTGTCTTTCAAATACTGGGATAGAAGTCATCTGTCACAAAGGGGTTTGAAATTAATTTTTGAGGAGGTTTTTATTCTAGGCACAAAGGTTCCTTCAATGATTCCAGAAGTGATGCACAGACAAGGTTATTACAAGACAAAAATATTTTATAATTCCTGACATTCTGAGGGGGAGAGAGGATGAAAAAGAAGAAAAGGAAATTTGGAATTAATTTTGTGACATTAGCAAGTTGCTAAAATAAATACTTCCTGTTTCATTGTTGATAGCAATGTTGGTTTTGCATCTGCATGTGATGTAAACCCTTCTAAAGAAACACGATATAACAGTGTGCTGCTATTTTTAAGTCTTCATATCTACGTTGGCCTTGAGACCGGGTAAACATGCTACTTCTCATTGTATGACCACTATTTTTGACAGTGAAGTGAGTTATCACCAAATGTTAATGCCTCTGATGTTCTCTTCATTATACACACTCATTTTCATGACAAAAAGTGCAAAAGGAACTGAAAATGTTGCAAAATGAATATGTTCTCCTAACAATCTGGAGACAGCATTGAATGATCTTACACAGAAGACACAGCTGGGGACTTTGACAACTGTGAGTGCACAGCTGCTTCTTCTGCAAAGTTCAGAAGATTTTTCCATGTAGCTCTGTTCGCATGTGTTCATGTGTAAGTGTGGGTTTGTGTGTGAGTCTGTGCAGACTCCCTGCCAAAGGTAACCAGAGTTATATTTTAAGTCTAAGCCACGTTTCAGTTTTTATACTTAAACTCCATTGATTTCTTTTCTGAAGGTTATGTCTTGTTCAGTTTTCTAAAACTGCTTGATAACGGCTATGAAAAAAGGTGGGGTCAAGCGAAGTACAGATAGAATATGTAGGGCATGAGTTGTTATCTGCCTTGTATTTAATATTCCACTGGGACGTAAAAGAAGGAACTTCTTCCTAGTGAGGGTGACAGAGCACTGGAAGGGGCTGCCCAGGGGGATTGTGGAGTCTCTGACTCTGGAGACATTTAAAACCACCCTGGACATATTCCCGTCCAACACGATCTGGATGATCCTGCTGTGGCTGGAGGATTAGACTGGATGATCTTTCAAGGCCTCTTCCAATCCCCAATGATCTGTGATGCTGTGATTTATTATCATCATCATCATCATCATCATCATCATCATCATCATCACAGTCTATTGGCAGCTAATACTGATAGTATTAATATATTTTTAATCTATGTTTATATTTCCAAAGAACCATCTTGATTAGGTAGCTGTTGCATTTAACTTGGCCATCAGTTTTGCATCACTTTTAAGGGAGACATCAAGGGGCTGGAGCAAGTGTAGAGGAGGGCAATGAAGCTGGGGCGGGACCTGGAGAATAAATCTGATGAGGAGAGATTGAGACAGTTGGGGCTGTTTAGTTTGAGGAAGAGGAGACTGAGGGTAGACCTCATCACTCTTTACAACTGTCTGAAAGGACACCGTAGAGATGTTGGTGCTGGTGTATTCTCACAGGTCGTTAGCAACAGAACCAGAGCAAAGAGCTTCAAGCTCCAACAGGGGAGGGTTAGACTGGCCATCAAGAAGAAATTCTTCTAGGAGAGAGTGGTCAGACACCGGACTTGCCTACCGAGGTTGGTGGTTGAGTCCCTATTCCTGGATGTGTTTAAAAGTCACTTAGATGTAATATATGGGGGGTCTGTTTTAGGCGTGACTTGTAGAGTAGGGTTGATGGCTGGACTCGACGATCCTAAGGGTCTTTTCAACCCGGATGGTTCTACAGTTCTATGATCCTCAAATTCTAGCGATATTTGCCTGCACAGAAATTCATGTTGGAGAAAACCAAAACAAATTGTAAGATGTTGTACTCATCCTTTTGACGTAAAGACCCTCTGTTGTTGATGCACTTCTGATCCTTACCTTTTGCCACTCAAATCCCTGGACTATATTGGCTAACTTACAAGTAGGGGTACTCAGCAGACTTTATGTAAGACAGCTTCTTTCAAACTCTCCGCATTTCAGAAATTTCATAGTACGTATATAACTGTGAAACAAAAAGCAATATAAACCCATAACAAACCCAAATTTTCATGTTTGATGTCTTTAGTAGTAGTTCTTTAGCCATGAGAAGATATTTAAAAATTGCTATTGACAAGAAAAGATGAGAAAAACAAGAGGTCTTCCTATTTCCAGAACCTTACATGTCTTATGCAGACATGAGAAGTTACGTTTAGCAAATTACAAGAGCAGGGAATGACAGGATAAGAGGTCGTGGTTTGAAGCTTGAAAAGGCCAGACTGTACTAAAAGTACTTGAATCTGAAGGTGGGGATCCCTAGAACAGGCTGCCCAGAGAGGTGTTGGAGGCCCCATCTGTGGAGCCACTGCAGGTCAAGCTGGATGGGGCTCTGGGCAATCTCATTAAGTTGGAGAGAGCTTTGCTTGTTGTAGGGAGGTTGAACTAGATGACCTGTAGAGGTCCCTTCCAAATCAACACATTCTATGATTCTATGAAATCAGAACAGTTTAAGATTTTCCCAGGAGATCCTGCTACAGTATTTCTTGGGATAATGCTACAGCTGAAGTCGTAGGCAATGCTATACCTCTCAACAATTACTGTAAAATAAAATGCATTCTTCATTTTAATGACGCTTAAGATGTTGGTTTTTGTGAGAAAAGTTGTTGAACAAAGACCTCCAGAGATTATCAATATATTCTGATTTTTCTAAAGAAACTAAATTACATCCAATTCTAGAATGAAAGCTGTGTTTAGAATTGTGAAAAGTGCTCAGCTAGGATCAAAAGCACAACTGTCTAAGCACAAACTGTGTAAGTTAATCTAGGGATAGGATAAACAACAAAAACATGAGCCTAGACTGTAGTTTATTTGCAGGTCTTTCATAGTCTGCTGGAACATAGGCGGTTCCACATCAATAAGGAAAGGAACTTTTTCAAGAGAGAGAGCCAGAGCACTGGAAGGGGCTACCCAGGGGAGTTGCGGAATCTCCTTCTCTGAAGAAGTTTAAAACCTGCCTGGATATGCTCTTGTGCCACTTGGTCTAGGTGATCCTGCTGTGGTAGGAGGATTGGACAGGATGATCTTTTGTGGTCCCTTCTAGTCACAGAATCACAGAATCATTAGGGATTGGAAGGGACCCCAAAGATGATCTAGTGCAATCCCCCTGACACAGCAGGATCACCTAGACCAAGTCACACAGGAACACATCCAGGCGGGTCTTAAATGTCACAATGCTCTATGCCCCTAATGCTCTACGTGATTTTGTGATTCAGTGGAAGTGGATGGAAACCAGCTCAGGAGTTAAGTCCAGTTTTAGACGAAATGAAGTTATTTTGCCAGTATAGATCACTGTGTTTTAACTTTTGGGTGTTACCTAGTTTTGTGACACTTTCTGAAGACCTTAGAGTATTGTGTAGGTTGCACGTTCATAATGTCAGAGGAAAAAGAGTTACGGTGTTATGAAATAGGGTAGCTGCACCCAAATACGGAGAATATTTCCCCACAAGTATGAAAAAAAGATCACTTATGAGGAACCTCTAGGGGTAGAGATTATAGTAACAGGGATAAAAAAAAATTATTCAGGGTAGGATTGGGACTTCATAGAATCACAGAACATTAGGGATTGGAAGGGACCTCGAAAGATCATCCAACCCAATCCCCCCACCATGGCAGGACTTGTCAGGAATGTTTCAAAGGGAGAGGATGTAAAATGAAGGAGTAAATTAAAGAATTTCAAGGTTGGGTCAATTCCCAAGTGTAAAGCAAAAATTTTCTGGGCTATAGTGAAAACTTAATCACATTCCTCTTTCTTCCATTTCTAACACAAAACAGATCTTTAAAAGATATTAAGAGTGGATAAATTGCAGTGTGTTTGGGTATCCTAATTTATATCTCCCTCCAGCAAAAGGTGAAGTTCAATAGTAAAGAAATCAAATACACAAGTTTCAAATTGCCTCAGAGCCAAATGAAGAGACAAAAAATATTCTCTTTGTGACCCAAAAGGACAAGAAGTAGATCAAAGACATTGTTTTGCATAGAATCAAAGAGAAAGGGGATAGCTGGCTTAGAGCATGTGATCAATAAACAGTAGCACAAGGATTCATAATACCATTGCAGACTTCAGATGATGACACCTTCTGAAAATGAAAGCCAAAAACACAAAAATGGCAAGAAAAGATAAAGAACCATGACACAGAATAGTAGCTGTGTGGAGGCCAGTGTCACATGATGACTTTATTCAATGTGCAGAGTAAAATGTGATTTAGCAACACAGTGTACTGCAAAATACATTTGCAGCTTAATTAGTACCTTAGGAAAACACAGAGATTTAAGAATCACAGAACACTAGGAATTGGAAGGGACCTCAAAATATCATCTAGTCAAATCCCCCTGACACAGCAGGCTTACCTATACTGAGTTTCACTGGAACATATCTAGGTGGGTTTTAAATGTGTCCAGAGAAGGAGACTCCACAACCACCCTGGGCAGCCCCTTCCAGTGCACTGTCAACCTGACCAGGAAGATGTTCCTAATCATACTGGTGTGGAATCTCCTCTGTTCCAGCTCACACCCATTGCCCCTTGTCCTATCACTAGATGACACTGACAAGAGCCTGGCTCTGTCCCCCTGACATCCAACCTTCACATATGTAGCAACATTCATGAGGTCACCCCTCAGTCTCCTTTTCTCCAAGCTAAAGAGACCCAGCTCCCACAGCCTGAGGTAGAAGAATCTGGTTAAAAACCACGCTTTGAATTTAAAAACCTTCCAAAACTTTATTCTCTAGGACCTTTTGAAGTTATGGCTGTTAGAGTGAGACAGAGGTGTGTGTGGGGGTTTGTTGTGATTTTTTTTTTTAATCATTGCCTTGAACTTCCTGGGTGAATGAGTGACCACAGGAATGTAATGTATGTGTTCCGTATGGTTTCGTGCGTGGGTTGTGGTTGCTGCTTGAGTTCCCATGATTATTTAGTGAGGAAGTTGCCTATGATTTCTGGCAGCATGGTAGTTTATCCATTACTTTAAAGAACAGCTCATATTTCAAAATGTTGAGGCTTTGTTGGTTTGGTTTTTTTCCCCACTAAGATAGTTACAAAAATAAAAACCAAATGGTAGGGATATCAGCTCTCGTTACCAATTGCCCAGAAAATGAAAAAAAGCCACTAAAAATAGCCACAGGAAGCAATAATTTCAATGAAAAATTATAGGGCTGTTTATTTAGTGGGCTAAGTAATTTATTTGTGATCAAACATAAACAGTTTTAAAAGTTACATTAAAAGTGTTGCAGATGGAAAGGGAAATTGCTGTTCCCTGCAGGCTGATGTACCTTGTAAAGCAATCTGTCTTCAAACCCTGAGTGAAAGATGGCCAAAGAGAAGAAAATCCACTCTCTGAATCACAGATGAGTCCCTTGAGGTGCTGCTAGATGCTTTCTACTGCGGAGGACCACAGATGTCTCATATTGTGGGTCATATTGAACATTTTCTGTTGGTTTTTGAGGGTTTTATGAATGTATTATGAAAAAAATAGATTTATACACATTGTGTGGTTGTAGTCGTTTGAATCACAGAATCACAGAACAATATGTGATGTGTTCCTGTGTGACTAGGTGATCCTGCTGTGGNAATGCTCAGTACTGTCCACTCCCTGCAGATCTATTTCAAAAGGCGTTTCTTAAAATTTTTCATCTGGTCCTAAGCATGTGCTCAGTTTCCTTTCTGAAAATAAAGCCTGATAAAATAAATACAACTACCAATTTTATCAACCTTACACTTGTGGGATAAATAGAGCTACATGACATTTGGAATGGGAATTGTTGGGAAATTTGTTGAATTTTAATAATAGGAAAATCCAGTAGTTGCACACTTCACTGGAGATGGAAATACACTTATCATTCCCATTTTAATCTTGGGGGGAAGTTTCTGTAGGGATGTTTGCATATGTAGCACAGAACTTGCAGAACAAGGGAGGGAAAGGTGTTTTCACAGAATGACAGAATCACAGAGCAATTGCTCCTTGTCCAATCATTAGATGACACTGAGCAGAGCCTGGTTCCATCATCCTGACACTCATCGTTCACATATTTATCAACATTAATGAGGTCACCCCTAAGCCTCGTTTTTTCCCAGCTAAAGAGACCCAGCTCCCTCAGCCCTTCCTCATCAGAGAGATGCTTCACTCCCTTCATCATTTCTGTGGCTCTTCACTGGACTTTCTCCATCAGTTTTCAATGTATTTGTTCCTTCTTTGAACGTACACTTGTTGCTTAAAGATGCTTACAATAAATTAGGTAGCTCAAATTGTTGTGCTTTGGAATATGGTGGGATGCTTTAATAAATTTTATACCTTGTCCCATGCTGTTAATTAGTCCATCCTGCAGAAATAAATAGTGAATTGCAAATAATAAATCTGTTTTTACAGATGTCTTTANTATTCTATGAATAGAGATTGGAAGGGACATTGAAAGATCATCCAGTCCAATCCCTCCACAACAGCAGAATCACCTAGATAAAGTTCACAGGAACATGTTCAGCAGGGTTTTAAATATCTCTAGAGAAGGAGACTCCACAACTTCCCTGAGCAGCCCCTTCCAGTGCTCTGTCACCCGCACTAGGAAGAAGTTCCTTCTTATATTCATGTGGAACCTCCTCTGTTCCAGCTCACACCCACTGCTTCTTGTCCTATTATTGGATGTCACTGAGCAGAGCCTGGCTCCATCCTTCTGACACTGAATGCTCAGTACTGTCCACTCCCTGCAGATCTATTTCAAAAGGCGTTTCTTAAAATTTTTCATCTGGTCCTAAGCATGTGCTCAGTTTCCTTTCTGAAAATAAAGCCTGATAAAATAAATACAACTACCAATTTTATCAACCTTACACTTGTGGGATAAATAGAGCTACATGACATTTGGAATGGGAATTGTTGGGAAATTTGTTGAATTTTAATAATAGGAAAATCCAGTAGTTGCACACTTCACTGGAGATGGAAATACACTTATCATTCCCATTTTAATCTTGGGGGGAAGTTTCTGTAGGGATGTTTGCATATGTAGCACAGAACTTGCAGAACAAGGGAGGGAAAGGTGTTTTCACAGAATGACAGAATCACAGAGCAATTGCTCCTTGTCCAATCATTAGATGACACTGAGCAGAGCCTGGTTCCATCATCCTGACACTCATCGTTCACATATTTATCAACATTAATGAGGTCACCCCTAAGCCTCGTTTTTTCCCAGCTAAAGAGACCCAGCTCCCTCAGCCCTTCCTCATCAGAGAGATGCTTCACTCCCTTCATCATTTCTGTGGCTCTTCACTGGACTTTCTCCATCAGTTTTCAATGTATTTGTTCCTTCTTTGAACGTACACTTGTTGCTTAAAGATGCTTACAATAAATTAGGTAGCTCAAATTGTTGTGCTTTGGAATATGGTGGGATGCTTTAATAAATTTTATACCTTGTCCCATGCTGTTAATTAGTCCATCCTGCAGAAATAAATAGTGAATTGCAAATAATAAATCTGTTTTTACAGATGTCTTTACAAGAGAGGTAGTGCTACATCTTCTGGGAAGAGATTTTAGATCTTCTTTACAATCTTCCCTCTCCTTTTGAAAAATTGCATTAAAATTACTTTTATCTTCTGATTCTTTAACTCCAGAGGAGACGAACAAGAAGTTATTGTTTGTAAGGGCAATCTGAATATAACCCAGGGAACTGTGAGTTTCTTCACTGAGAGGGTGACAGACCACTGCAACGGGCTGCCCAGCAGGGTTGTGGAGTCTCCTTCACTGGAGATGTTTAAGACTTGCCAGGATGTGTTCCTGTGCAACTTGGTCTAGGTGATCCTGCGGTGGCAGGGGGATTGGACTGGATGACCTTTCAAGGTCCCTTCCAATCCATGATGTTCTGTGACTCTGTGAACTGTGGGTTTGTGAAAGAACATGATGGCTTTTATACTCACTATGTCCACAGTGAACATGCTTGCCAAAGCAAATTAGAAAGCTTCCTTAAAAGAAAAGTTAATCCTTAGTGAGACACTGCCTGCTTGAACAGAGCTGGGAAAAGTTTGGTTTGTAGTTTAGGCTGAGGTCACAGAGTGTAGCAGCAAAGATGAAAAGTGTTCTGTTTTCTTGATTTTGAAAAATATGTCATTATGCCTTGGGAAGTATTATAATATTTTAGTAGTCAGCTGCAATGCTCATTAGTCTGACTATTATATCTGAAGCACTTGTATTTGTTGAAGTAGCAGCAGCCGAGATAAAAGAAATTTGAAAGTGAAATCATTACAAATTTGAGTCAGTGCCTTTTTCAAACTGGAAGCTTGCAATATTACCCTTAATGAGCTGATGCCCCAAACTCCAAAAATGGATTAATGTTTTCTAACCTCTTTTGAACTTCTTATTAGAAATTACTTTGTAATCTGAATTTGTAAAGAGATATTATTTTCTGTTTACTGGCTTCTTTCTTCTATACAAAAAAAGTAAGGGGGAGGATGGGGAAGGTTGCTAACTAGTTCACAAACCAAACTTTGTTTCTCCAAGCGGAATACAAATCACTTGATAGAGAAGAAAGTAAGAGGAGGCAGATTACTCTGATACAAAAAGAACCTGAGTTTTACAGCAAAATAAATTTAAATTAATGTTTGTCAGTTGAACCTAGATGCATCCTCAGAGTGTTATACTTTAAAAGGAACTAAGAATTTGCTTATTTAAAAATAGGAACTGGAAGGGAAAAGGTGGAGTCTTGCATATCTTATGAGCAAATCCTGAAAGGAGGGCAGATGGAGGACTGCTCAAGGCAATGCAGTTCATCTGCATATGGCAGACTTCACGAACTGCCTCTGGATTAGTCAGGGCCAAACACGGAAGGAATTACATTGGAATTGTTTATGCTCATAGAGTTTCCTTTCAAAAAAACCCAGCAAGTAGTGTTACTACTTCACAGTGACGGTGACAGAGCATGGGAAGGGGCTGCCCAGGGCGGTTGTGGAGTCTCTTTCTCTGGAGAAGTTTAAAACCCGCTGGCCATGTTCCTGTGCAACTGGAGCTAGGTGATCTTGCTGTGGCAGGGGGATTGGACTAGATGATCTTTCCAATCTCTAATGTTCTGTGATTCTGTGTGATTCCATGGTTCTGTGAAAATGAGATTGCTATTGGTCCAATTATGGATTAATGGATACTTTTATTACAAATCAATGTATTCCGTTTGTGTAGTAGTGAACAGAAACACATGGCAGGCAAGCGCTTGTGTTTTAGAATCAGAGGAGATGTAAAGCATCACTCTTAATTAGGCAATTCGAAAGTGATATGTAACGCTGCAGGAAAAGCACCAGATCACAAGAAATTAAAACATTTATGTTTTAATAGTTTTCTTTTGGTGACCTTAGCTTCACTAACTCGTCTTTGATGAAGTATGACAGGTACTGTCAAGGTAAATGGTCAACATATTCATTATTTAAAGAATAACATTTTTGAAGTCATAATACTGGATGTGTTCAAGAAACAACCTTGTTCATGCAAGAATTACAGCTTTGTAGCGTGTATCACACAACACTCCCACAACTGCTCTGAACCAAAGAATGGGGCAAAATGAGGAGAATTCCTGTTAAAAATTTTTACACCTCTTTCTGAATCTGACTCTTTATTCCTCTACTTTGGAATTTATGTCTTCATTTTATCTCCACACTATTTATTTTTGATTGCATGTGCTTAATGCTTGCAGTAGATTTTCTTCTTATCCTGGGTAGGAACATGTAGAAGAAACTGTGTGGAAAAGCAAAGAGTACAATTCTGGAAATTGTCCACTCAGGGATTTTAAACTTGCTAAACACATGAAAAGTGTTTCCTTATATTTTTTACAAGGAAAATTCTAACCCTTCTTTGAAAACACAGAAGTTATTTCACACAGAATCACAGAATCATTCAGGCTGGAAAACACCCTTGGGATTGCCAAGTCCAACCATCAAACCTAAAAAAACCTCTTTCCCTCTTAAAAAAAAAAATAAATAAAAAGGAATAAAACTGCCCAAACATAAAAAACCCAAAAATTTAATTAAAAACCTGAAAACAACAACAACAAAATATCTAACTCAGACAATTAATACAAAACAAAGATATGTCTTTGGATATGAGCAAAACATGGAAGGTCTGTGTTGGCCAGTGACTTTGTAAAGTACTGTAAGAGGGCAGCAAAACTGGAGAAGGGCCTCAAGAATAAATCTTATAAAGGGAAATTGAGAGTGATTGGAAATGGAGTTTGAGAAAGAGGCTGAAGGGTGACCTCTTTGCTCTCTACAACTATCTGAATGGACACTGCACAGATGTTGGTGCTGGTCTCTTCCCATAGGTCATTAGTGACAGAGCCAGAGTGAAGGGCTACAAGCTTCAACAGGGAAGGGTTAGACTGGCCATCAAGAAGAAATTCTACATGGAGAGAGTGGTCAGGCACTGGAACGGGCTGCCCAGAGTGGCAGTTGAGTTACTATCCCGGGATGTGTTTAACGTCTTAGAATCATAGAATCATAGAATCACTACAGATTGGAAGGGACCTCAAAAGATCATCTAGTCCAATCCCCTGCAACAGTAGGATCACCTACACCAAGTCACACAGGAACACATCCAGGCAGGTCTTGAACATCTCCAGTGACGGAGACTCCACAACCTCCCTGGGCAACCTGTTCCAGTGCTCCGTCACCCTCATTGTGAAGAAGTTCCTTCTCAGGTTGATGTGGAATCTTCTGTGTTCCAGCTTACAACCATTGCCCCTCTTCCTATCACTACATGACACCAAGAACAGCCCAGCTCCATCCTCCCAACACCCACCCCTCAAATATTTGTAGACATTTAAAAGTCATTTAGATGTAGTGTTTGAGGGATCTGGTTTAGAGGTGAACTTGCAGAGTAGAGTTGATGGTTGGACTCAAAAATCTCAAGGGTCTTTTCCAATCTGAATTATTCTATGATTCTGGTTTTTTTGATTTTACAAAGTTCTAGCTAAGAGTCCAGCATCTGACCTCAGTTCTTGCTCAACAGGAGAAAGAAACCATCCATTAAAGACAGTGCATTTCCTACCTGCCTGGAGGTGTCTTTTCAGCAGTCTGTGAAACCAAAATAAATGACCTAGACTGAACTCTGAAACACATCCTGTTGCAGGTCAAGGTCATTTGTGTGGTAGACTCCACATTTCCAGTTTCACTTTAGCAGTATGCTGATAGATTTTACTGCAGTATTTAGAGGGTTTATTTTGCTTCTCTTTATAGATTGACTCTTAGCAAAAGAGTTTGACATAATGCGATTAAAACCCCTTATTTTTTACATGTATGTAGACATTGAGAGGTTTGGATCTTCAACTAAATTCTCATTAAAACGTCTTCATACAACAGCATTTGACAAAAATGCTACTGACATTACACAATATCTTCTTATATTTATGGAAGAGTATTTTTCCTGCTGTAATGATCATCATTTCAGGTAGAAGAGCTATTGGTCCTTCTTAGAATCATAGAATCATTAGGGATTGGAAGGGACCTTGAAAGATCTAGTCCAATCCCTCTGCCACTGAAGGATCATCTAGACTAAGCCACACAGGAACAGGCGAGTCTTAAATGTCTCCAGTCAAGGAGACTCCACAACCACCCTGGGCAGCCTGTTCCAGTGCTCTGTCACCCTCACTGGGAAGAAGTTCCTTCTCATATTTATATGGAACCTCCTATGTTCCAGCATACAACCATTGCTCCCCGTCCTCTCACTAGATGACACTGAGAAGAGCCTGGTGGCCCCATCCTCCTGACACCCACTCTTCAAGTATTTATAGACATCAATGAGGTCACCCCTCAGTTTCCCTTTTTCCAAGCTAAAGGGGCCCAGGTCCCTCAACCTTTCCTCATAAGGGAGGTGTTCTACTTTTGAGGTACAACCTGCTTCTTTTTTGTTATGGAAAATAAACACAAGACCTAGAGACAAAGCACTGTGTTCACTGGACTGACTGTAAATGAAAAACAGTATAGTGTCTCCTGACCTTTCCCATGACAGATGTACAACACAAAGCCTGATCATTCTTGTCTGCCTTGGCACTTAGAAACTTTGGAAGCACCCCACAGGTTACCCTGCAGAGGTCTTTAACACACCACCCCTAAATACCTGTTCTAAATAGACTCATTAAAGTATCTTTAGACTCAATTTTAGGGAGAAGTTCTTCAGTGCATGTCTGGAGAGACTCTGCATTTGATTGCATAGAGAGGCTATGATTGTTCCATCCCTGGAGGTGTCCCAGGCCACGTTGGTTGAGGCCTTGAGGAACCAAGTTTAGTTGAAAGGTGCCACTGTCCATGGCAGACGGTTAGAGTAGATGATCTCCAAGATCTTTTCCAACATGAGCCAGTCTGAGTACTCTCTTCTTAAGGAAGTCTAATGTATAGTAACAAGTGTTGTTGCTAATATAAATCTAAGGTATTTTTTCCAATCTAAAATGCTGAATTTTCTTGATTAAATCAATGTGTTTATTGATGAAGCACCTCACCTATGAGGAGAGGCTGAAGGATCTGGGTCCCTTTAGCTTGGAGGAGAGGATACTGAGGGCTCACTTCCTTAATGTCTGTAAATTTTTGAAGGGTGGGTGTCAGGAGGATGGAACCAGGCTCTTCTCAATGTCATCTAGTGACAGGACGAGGGGCAATGGTTGTAAACTGGAATGTAGGAGGTTCCACATAAACATGAGAAGGAACTTCTTCACAGTGAGGGTGATGGAGCACTGGAACAGGCTGCCCAGGGTGGTTCTGGAGTCTCCTTCACTGGAGATATTCAAGATCCACCTGGATGTGTTCCTGTGTGACCAGGTGGTCCTGCAGTAGCAGAGGGATTAGACTAGATGATCTTTTAAGGTCACTTCCAATCCCTAATGATTCCAATGATTCTATGATTCTCTTAAATGGGAGATCTCAGGACACATCTTTGGCCAATACTATCTTCCAAAGTTTATATCCAGTTTTCTATATTTCAAAGTTTATATCCAGTTATAATCCAAGACTTTACAGGATGGAAAAAATATTTGTATTTCATTTAAATGCGTTTGATGTTATCAAACCTAGTCCTTGTGAAGGAATACAGAAATACAGATGTTTTTCAGCTACCGCACTCAATTTCCTTGCTTGCTGTCTTTGTCTTGGGGTTTTCTCCAAAGTGTGATACCTGCCAGGAAGATCACATGAGAGGAGGGATGCTTTATTTTACACCACTTTTTTTTCTCTCCCCCTTTTTTAAACTCTGCCCTTAAATGAGAACCAAAGATAAAATGGTTCATGACTTCCTCCTATCTGAAGGTTTATGATAAAATATAAAAACAGGCACATTTGCTATCACAAGGTTGGGGTTTTCCTTTCTTTTTTCCTAACATCTTGTGTGAAGAAATGTAGCCAGATACTAATAGTAGGCTTTTTTAACCAATAATTGGTGTTGGTAACAAGAGCTGAGCTGACAGCCAGCTGTGCTGCTGCCCTCAGTCCTGCAGTGAGGAAGAGGAAAGGAGTCTGCAAATGATTACCAACTTCCAAGTATTTCTGGCAGTCGTTTCATTAAAAAAAATTAGTAAAATACCTTTCTACTTTAAAAAATGTTTCCCATGTTTGAAAAAGAAAGTCTGTATGAAGATTTTAGAAAAGAACTGCTGTGAACTGCACAAATCAAGGGTACTGCCCAGTTGGGCTGCCGGCCTACATTGTAGACCTAGTCTTTAGTAAAAAACTCTTCTCCTCCTAATTAAAGAATAAAGGTTGAGGAGCCTGCAGGCCTTTCCAGTATGTTTGGTGTGACTTTTAACCCCTCATTTTACCCTCTTTACATGGCTCTCTTTTATACCACACTCTCTGTTACACTGGTGGCACCCAGTTGTGCTGCTGCAGGTCAGACTGGGTTAGTGTTTTTGTTGCAGACTTTACTTCCTGGAGATTTGTGAGTCAGCTGTAGAAATTAATCACAAATTAGACCTTTAAATACAAATGTTATACACAGATAATTTCTTTTTTTCCCATTGGTACACGATCCTCAAAGAAGTCAGTTACAGCATTGAGGGGTTTGGGTGAAGATGAGTGATATGAGGTTGAAGTATGACCAGCAAGAGCTCTCGGTACACTCCTGGATCCTAGTCATCATCATCATCATCATAGGATGTTAGGGGTTGGAAGGGACCCAAGAGATCATCGAGTCCAACCCCCCTGCCGGAGCAGGACAAAACTATCTAACACAGATCACAGAGNCCCTCTATCTGCTGGACACACTCCTCCTAATACACCCCAGGATCCCATTGGCCTTCTTGGCCACCAGGGCACATTGCTGTGCCATGCCATAGTTATATTTATTGCCTATATAACATCTTTTATGTAATGATCTTCCCAGTCCAGGACAACGGCTGCATTCCTGCTAAGTCATTATGGGACTGTCAATTTTCATATCTGCTGTGGTGAATAAGATGAACTCGGGGAGTCTCACATGGTTCTTTAACCAAAAGTAATTTAGATTTCCTATCACTCATTTTATCAAGGAATTAAACTTTCTCTCTTTTATAGAGCATCTGAGAAAAGTGGAAGTTCGGGAAGTTCTGAGAGCCTTGAAGATGAGTCATTTGCTTGCAGTAGTTTGTTTTTATTTATGAGTTATTTTTTCTCATAAGCTGTTACTGCGTGTACGGGAAATAATGGAGTTTATTCTTTCTTCTGCCCGTTCAGTACACAATGAGAGAGGCTATTACACTCTATTAGGAAAACAGATGACATTTTATATCTGTCTAGATTAAAAGCCTACTTAACCTTCTATTGGTTGTTGAGCAGGAGACCTTATGTGTGTGCTTCCCCAAGGGTGATTCCTGCACAACTCCCATTTTCTCGGTCAACGAAAACTGATGTAATTCAGTAGAGAGATAAAGAGTTGAAGGTGATGCTACTGTCTGTCACATCATGTCCTTGACTGAGAGAGAGAAGGAGGCAGATCATGGACAAGACACAGCTGAATTGTGAGATGCATATCCCCCGCACAACAGTGACAAAGATATACATGAGCAACAAGAAGTCATATCAGCCTTTGAAGAAAAGTCCTTTTTTACCTATAAATGTCATTATTCAATTGGTATTGGAAGCTCAAGGAGTCTTTTTGTTGTAGTAAAAAGTGAGAGAGAATTTATACACACAGAATAGATCTTTATATATTTATATATATGTGTGTGTATGTGTATCACAGAATCACAGAATGTTAGAGGTTGGAAGGGACCTCGAAAGATCATCTAAGTCCAACCCCCCCTGCTGGAGCAGGGTAAGCCTACAGTACTGTCTCAAGATGTCCTACATGGGGCTTGAACCCATGACCCCAGGAATTCAGAGTCCCATGCTCTACCAACTGAGCCAACCATGCATATATTAAGATGACAGAGCACGAGAAGGGGCTACCCAGGGGTGTTGTGGAGCCTTCTCTGAAGAAGTTTAAAACCCACCTGGATATATTCCTGTGTGGCTTGGTCTAGATGAACCTGCTGTGGCAGAAGGATTGGACTGGATGATCTTTTGACGTCCCTTCCAATCTTCAATGTTCTGTGATAACCTTAACCTAATTTATACATATATAAACATAGCACTAACCTTATATATAGAACCCTAATCCCAACCCTAACCAATATATTATATATGTTTTCATATATATAATATATAAAAATATAAATTATATTAATTATATTATTTTAAAAATACAGTTGCACAAAGGAGGATTGAATAACCGATATTTGTTAGAGAGAGAGAGAGAAAATCTCCATGATGGAAAATCAGATATGTAAATGTTTCTACTCAAAAGCTTGGAAACAATAAAAAGGATGTTGTGTAAAGATGGTAAAATAATTTGGCAGAAAATAATCCACTTTTCCTTTTCATTGCTTTCCAGGGAAAATAATGAAAAGTTTGTAATAGGAGTCCACTAGCAATATTTGTAGCACATACTTGGCTAACAGTTCCTCTGAGCTATAACTTCACCCTGAAAAAGCACTGCAAAGCAAGGCTAGACCTGGGACAAGGCTAACAGAAACACTATTTTGAAGGGTGTTTACATAAACTTTGATATTACAGTATACAGGAGTAATGAACAACAGCTTACAAGTACAGCGACCAACTACAATTAATATGAAATTACAATAAAGTCAAATAATCCAAAACCTAAATCTATGAAAAAAATTACCTTTAGTGTTGTTTAAATGTAGATTTTTCCTACATTTTTTTCTACATTTTCTACATGTAGTTCAACAGTTTTAAGGCAAAAAGAAAATATGCCCTTATTCAGACTAAGTTTTATTTAAAACCCATAGGGACAAACTGCGGTGAAGTGGAAAATCTAACACTATTCTCTCTGCCTCTGTAAACACAAAAAAAGCAGTGGAAAAAACACAAAATCCACATGCCTATCAAAATGAGGGTGTAAACAGATAATGCAACGCATCCATCTCATATGCTCTTTGTTGCCATTAGAGAAGCATTTAATATTTGAAAATAATTCTTGTGGCAATTAACAAATTAGAGGTTTATCTGTATTTAAAAAAAAAGTGTAAAAAAATGAAAGAATAAATAAAACCTCCCAACAAAAACTCAACTTGAAGTTACTGGGTTACAAAGTAAATTGTTCTGCAGCTGCAAAATCAAGTGCCTTAGCTGAGTTAATGCTTTTCATTTCTTTTGGATGTGTCAGCATTAATGGAGGCAGGCTTCTATAAAGCCTCACATGTGAAGATGATGCTGAGCAGACGAGATTCAGCTCTGTTGAATGCTTTTTGCATTTTTTTTTTCTTTTTTGGAATAACACACAAAGGAAGACTTCAAATCAGGCTGAACTTCAAGCAAAAGTTAATGCTATTCTCTTTTGGTTCAACCACCCACTTTGCTTAAGGTCACTAGTTGAGGCTGATGCTGCACAGAGGGGCTGCAGCAAACTTGGCATCTCCTTGATTAGGCTCCCTGCTGATCTAATACACATACCAGCTCACTTGCCAAGTCAAATAACACATTTAGTGAATTGGAAATAAGATTTAAGTGAGCCAGCACAATGCGGCTTGCCCTCTCATCTTTTTACCGAAGCCTTCTCTTTGTATGCCAGGCTGTGAAAACAGGCTTGTTAGGGGACTTAATCTTCATTTTTTCCTGTAGATTATTTGGAAACAGGTCAACTGAATGTTGGAGCTGCTAACTCCTCCTACCAAAGAAAGAAGCTGCTTGTGGCATACTGATTGCACCATTTAAATGAAAGGCTGTTATTATTAAAGAGAAAATACTGTAGTATAAGGTTCTCTTGGAGTGGTGGGGGGAAGAAACGAATTTCTAGTATTAAACACAACCCTTTTTTAAAATAATGTGTTTACTCCTTTGTCTTCAATCCTCTTTTCTCAAGAGTGCTCTGCATTAACTGCTAGTGAGTAGTAATTGATGGGGTTGATCACATCAGTTCATATATTCATCTCTCATGGCTGTAGTACAGCAGTTAATTCTTAAATACAGTAAGATTCAATAGAGAGATGTTTCTACAGGACATTTCTATAATGCCTTCCATAAAAAGCAAAGTAAATCACATCACTCAGTGTTTGACTTTGAA
The DNA here is from genome assembly GCA_013400115.1 of Rhinopomastus cyanomelas. Taxonomy (NCBI): domain Eukaryota; kingdom Metazoa; phylum Chordata; class Aves; order Bucerotiformes; family Rhinopomastidae; genus Rhinopomastus; species Rhinopomastus cyanomelas. Next base: position 22,538 of record VXBP01010566.1, read on the forward strand.
CTAGTCTGCATTTTAATGAAAGAAAAATGGGGACTGAGGTTAAACCTTCGTAGTTTGTTCTCGGGTTGTTTTTGTTGGGGTTTTTTTAGGTGGAGAGGGGTGACTGCGTGAAGCACGATTTCAGGTTTAGCATAGATTCATCACAGACTTTAACACCATTTATTCTGTAATGATCACAGAATCACACAGAATCACAAAATCATCATGGCTGGAAAGGACCTCCAGGGTCATTGAGTCCGACCTTTATCCTAGTATATAACTGCTAATGTCAGTACTTCTGACATTGCATCCATGTGTTGCTTCCCACATCATACAGCACACAAAACCAAGTGCAGAGGAGGGCAACAAAGCTGGTGTATGGTCTGGACAACCAACCTGATGAGGAGAGATGGAGAGAGTTTGAGGAAGAGGAGGCCAAGAGGAGACCTGATCACTCTCTACAACTATCTGAAAGGACAATGTAGGGATGTTGGTGCTGGTCTCTTCTTACAGGTCATTAGTGACAGAACCAAAGGGAAGGGGTTCAATCTTCAGCAGCAGAGATTTACACAGGACATCAGGAAGAAAGTCTTCCCTGAGAGATTCATCAGTCACTGGCCTGGGCTGCCCAGAGTGGTGGTTGGATCCCCATCCCTGGACAAGTTTAAAAGTCACTTATATGTAGTGTTGGGGGATGTGCTTTATGGGTGAACTTGTAGAGTGGATTTGATGGATGGACTTGATGATCCCAGGGTTCTTTTCCAACCTGAATGATTCTGATTCTATGATCTGTAACACCATGCTAGGTGTTCAGAATTGTGAGGTGTATTGACTCCTATACAATCTTCTTATCTTCTCTGGCATTACAGATTATGTGGATCTCTTCTTTGTCTAACTCCTGAAATGAGTTTGCTTCCTGAGGTGCTCTTGCTTTTTCTTTTCTTTCTTTGATTTTATTTTTTTATTTCATTTTTATTTTTTTAAACAAATGCAGGATCACCATAACTCAGAGGGGAAAACAGAGAAAACTGATATTTATAACTTCGCAGCAAAGACAGTACATTTTAAGTACTACATTAAAACCTAAAAATTTATGTGTGACCTACAGCTTCAAGATAAAATGATTCCTTCTCTTCCAGAGTAATGACCAGTGCACTTTACTTCTAATGAATTTACTTACCACACTTTTATCTCCAGCCAGGAATTTGGAGGTAGTGGCAAAACATCTTGTATTTTTGGGGGGCCATCAATGTATATTCAGTGTAGCTTTTAAAAGTCAGGAAGTTTTTGACCATATAGCAGGTGTATACTGTGAGCTCAGGCAGACAGGATGGTAAAAAGAATATGTTTATTTGACTCTACAAGTCTCTACTCTCTGTAGTTGGGATGTGTAGTTGCGGGGGAAGGGGGAAAGTAACTTCTTTTTTGCTTTCAGAATCATTCAGAAGCCAAACTAATATTTATCATCCTAGGACCTGATTTTCAGCTTCATGTCAGATTGTCCAATCTGAACCAGCAAACAAGTTTGGAAACTTATGCAGCAGAAAGGGCCCTTGGGATGCCGGTGCACAAGTGCCTAATATGAGGTAGCAGTAGGCGTAGGTGGCCAAGAGGGCCAACAGCATCCTGGCTGGCATCAGCACTAGTGTGGCCAGCAGGAATAAGGAAGTGATTGTCCTCCTGTACTGAGCACTGGTGAGACCACACCTGTAGTACTGGAGCCCGTTTTGGGCACCTCAACACAAGAACATTGTAGTGCTGGAGAGGGTCCAAAGAAGGGCAATGGAGCTGGTGAAGGTCCTGGAGGACAGGTCTGATGAGGAGAAACTAAGGGAACTGGGGCTATTTAGCCTGAGGAAGAGGAGGCTGCAGGGAGGCCTTATTGTCCCCTACAACTACCTGAAAAGACACTGCAGAAACTTGGGTGCTGGTCTCTTTTCACAGGTCATTACTGACAGAAAAAGGGGGAAGGGCCTCAAGCTGTCCCAGGGGAGGGTTTAAGCAGGACATTAGGAAAAATGTTTTTGTTGAAAGAGTAGTCAGGGATTGGAATAGGCTGCCTAGGGAGGTTCTTGAGTCATCATGATGTGTTTGAAGATGTGGTGCTTAGAGATCTGGTCTAGTGGTCAACTTGTCACAGTAGAGTTATTGTTTGGACTTGATCTCAAAGGTCTTTTTGAACCTGAATGATTCTGTGATTCTACGAAAAAAGGCCACTGCCAACCTGGACCTCAACACTGCCAAGGATGGGGCAGCCACAACTTCCTTAGGCAGCTTGTTCCAGCATCTCCCCACCCACATAGCAAAGAATTTGTTCCTCATGTCCAATCTCAATCTCCCGTCTTCAAATCTGCAACCTTTTATCCTTGTCCTCTCACTATGCACCTGTGTAAAAAGCCCTCCCCTAACTTTCCTGTAGTGCCCTCCAGAGATTGGAAAGCTGCTAGAAGTTCACATGGGATCCTCCTCTTCTCCAGGCTGAACAACCCCAGCTCGCTCAGCCTGTCCTCACAGGGGAGGTGCTCCAGTCCTCTGATCATTTGAGCTGCTCCTGTGGACATCTTTCAGGAGCTCTGTGTCCTTCTGATGTTGAGGACTCCAGAACTAGTCACAGAACTCCAGGTGGGGTCTCACCAATGCAGAGTAGAAGGGGAGAATTTTCTCCCTCAACTGACTGTCACCATTTCTTTTGATTTAACTCAAGACACCAAGTCAGGTTGACTTTCTGGTCTGCCAGCACAGACTGACTGTTCCTGTTCAACTTCTGGTCCACCCCCAGCCTCAAGTCCTTCTACTCAGGGCTGTCATCATTTTGTAGAACATATATATGCATGGCTGTATGTAAAACACATCTCTCATTCAGGCAGGCTCAATGCTTTACATTAGCTGTATTAAATAAATTAAAGGAAAGAAAATATTGAAGTTCACCACTTGCTTCTTCCATGCCTTAGCCTTGGCACATTTTAAACTACTAGATAAAATTGTTCAGTGGTTTAAGAATACACATAAATATATGCCTCCTTCTTCTTCCTTCTGATAGATGTGAATATATTTTTGTCCTCATCTATCTTGCTCTATTACTCCATTATTATTACTTAATTGCGCTGTTATGAAGACCAGTGTCATTAACATCTAACCCTCCACAGAAAAAGCAAAGTTGAAGGGTTTCCAAGGCACATGGGGGTGACTGACCTAAATGTTCAATATAGCTTTCCAGATTCTCATATCTTGTTTGTTCCCTTATGCCATGATAGAGCAAACCCATCTGTAAGGTGTTAGAGCAGTGAAGCATTTTCACCTCATCTCAGCCCGCCGGCAGAGGAACAAAAAAGCATCATAGTCACAGAATCACACAGAATACCAATGATAGGAAGGGATCTTGAAAGATCATCTAGTCCAATAGCCCGGCTTCTGCAGTTAGAGAATGCAATTGCTCAACTCCAATGGCTTTCCTTTTGTTGTCTTGCAACGGTATTGAAGAACTCCTACCACACTGAGATTTGAACAACAGACAAATCTTATTATTCATGGTCTTGAAAGGACCTCCTGTGCTTCAGATTCAGTGAACCACTCATCAAAGGGCAGCATGCAAGCTGAGAACAGCTGATATCCAAGAAAAGATGATGAGACATGTGTGTAAAATAAAAAGATGTTGGAACTGGGGGATAACGACTCAGTATTTTTCAGGTTTGGATAATTTCATTCCATCTGCCCAAATTCCCACAGTAGTTTCCATCAGACTGCCGCTACTTCTTTCAACAAGTTATCCCTCACTGCTGTCCATACAGCTGCCACAGAGAACAACTTTAATGGTTTCCACTGGGTTTCTGATAAGGTGATTAATGCAGATGCATATTACCACCTCTGCAGTTCACATTCAGAAGCAAAGCCAGTCATAAAGGAGGTAATCTAATTGTTTTTCCCACTATATTTGGATTATACAATTATTGCACTTTTCTTTTTTCAGGTAGAATTAGAAGGGTCTGCCCACAGGGGTTGTGGAGTCTCCTTCTCTGGAGATGTTTAAGCCTACCTGGACAGATTCCTGTGCAACTGGATCTAGTGGATCCTGCTGTGGCAGGGGGATTGGACTGGATGATCTTTTGAGGTCCCTTCTAATCCCAATGTTTTCCTAAAGTGAGGGGCCCAGAAGTGAACCCAGTACTCGAGGTGAGACCTCACAAGTGCTCAGTACTAGGGCACGGTAACTTTCCTTCTGACCACATTGTTCCTAATAAAAGCCTGTTGGCCTTCTTGGCCACCTAGGCATACTGTTGGCTTGTATTAAGCCGCTGTCTACCAACACTCCAAGGTCCTTTCTGGGCAGTTTTTGAGCCACTTATCCCCCAGGTTGTAACATTGCCTGGGGTTGTTGTGACCAAAAGAAGACAAGGTGGGTCTCCATGGAGAAAGGTAGGCAGGAGTACAGCTTCCAGATATTGTGAAGAAATTTTATTTTAAGTAGCTTAAAATTTTAAAGAGTTGTGTGAAAATGTTCAGCTTAAGTTCAAACTTCAAGATAAAAATTCAGGGTAAGAATTCTCATTTGCAGGAGAAAACACATTTAAGTGCCTGTTGTCATTAAGAATAACACTTCATTCTATTCCACTTCTCTGTGACAGTTAACTTCAGGGGGTTTTGCCTATCCAAAAGCTTTTTTTTTTACATTAAATTAAGAGCAGAGTAAATGCAAAGATATAGAGGATCTGCTTCTTGAAGATTTCCTCATACTCTAGACTATAATCACAAAAAAGCATGAAAATCACCACCCACAGTCCAATAACAAGAGATACAGAAACAGCTCCATGGAAATCTAATTCCGTAGCACCTCATCTTCTGAAGGCAGCATGCTTTTCTGATATGAAAGCAATAGAGTACGGCTGCAAGAGAAAATTTAGGATTCTAAACATAAGAAGGTGGAACAGAAAATGCAGGATTATATCTCATACTATTTACTTGCTGCTGTAGCAGGCTGCACACTACCATTGTGTTTGCCTTTGACTCTCATAAGTGAAGCTGAAATACCCATAAAACCTGATTGTAAACAGAACAGTGAGAAAATAATCTTTTTAGTGGGCTTACAATTTTGCAAACTTAATATTTTTAAGCTTTCCCAAAAATAATTTGCAGCAACATCCTGGGGTGGACCAGAAGAATGATGGTTAGCAGATCAAGAGAGGTTCTTCTGCCCCTCTACTCTGCCTTGGTGAGATCACATCTGGAGTATTGTGTCCAGTTGTGGGCCCCTCAGTTCAAGAAGGACACAGAGCTGCTGGAGGTAGTCCAGTACAGAAGCACAAAGATAATGAAGGGAGTGGAGCATCTCCCTTATGAGGAAAGGCTAAGGGAGCTGGGTCTCTTGAGCTTGGAGAAATGGACTTTGAAGGGTGGCCTCATGAATGTTTATAAATATGTGAAAGGTGGGTATCACAAGGATGGAGTCAGGTTCAGCTCACTATCATCTAATGATAGGACAAGGGGTAATGGATGTGAGCTGGAACATAGAAGGTTCCACATCAATATAAGAAGGAACTTCTTCGCAGTGAGGCTGACAGAGCCTGAAAGGGGCAGGGAGGTTGTGGAGTCTCCTAATCTGGAGATGTTTAAAACCCACCTGGGTATGCTGCTGTGTGACTTCATCTAGGGGATCCTGCTGTGGCAGAGGGATTGTACTACATGATCTTTTGAGGTCCCTTCAAATCCCTAATATTCTATGATTCTGTAAGTTTATTGATGTGAGATGCACAATCTCAGATCACAGAATCATAGAATCATGGAATCGTTAAGGATTGGAAAGGACCTTGAAAGAGCATCTAGTCCAATCCCCCTACCACAGCAGGATCATACTCATGTGGTTTAGATCACAGCAAATTGCAAATAGAAGAGCAAAATTAAAGGAGTGAATGTGTAACTACTTACAGGAACAAAAGCTTTCTAGAACTCCCCAAAGGACTTATTTAGTCTCAGTTTTTACACTCCATTAGATTCGTGTTCTCTCACTGTGCCTTCCTACAACACACACAACAATATTGAACTCATTTCAATTTTTACAACATTGTAAAATTGTTCCTGCATTTTCTTATTATCTGAGTTGATGGACTAATTAGAAGCAGTCAAGGTTATATCTAGGTGTTCCAATAAAAAATGGTTCTAATTGCCCCGAGACTGACGATAATTCAATTACAAATCTTTTCAATTTGATTCATTCCTTTCTTCCTAAGGAAGGATTATGTTGATGGGTTTCAGGTAATAGAACTCGGTGGCTTAGGAGGGGCATTAAAACATCCTTGCAGCTATAACTAATGTGATTAAGTTTTATGAAGTTTGTTTTTCTTCTTAAAATCTTACAGAGGTCAAGTACTCATGTGATTCCCTTGGAGCAGTGGTTGAGATGTTGGTTAAGTTGAGGACGAGGTAGTAATCTCTAGAAATGTGCTCATTAATTCTAAAAAGGTTTGAAAAACTTGTTTCCCACATCACATAACCTTGGCTAATAAATGGAAAAACAACAAAAAGCATAATATTTTCAAATCCTTAATTAGAGATTCTTTGCCCAGGACCTATTCTTGGATAACACCCTGTTACCACTTCACACTTCTGTGACCACAACTGGGAAGACAGACACGGTTGACAAATATTATGAAGTTGACTTCAAAACCTTTGCCCTGTCAGTTACATAGACTGAGCTAGATGCTGAACATGCAAGAAAGGAAATTGGAGTGAACTAGGGGAGAAGAAAGGAATTTTAAATTCTTCTACCAAAAATGTCTCTACTTTCACAGAATCACAGAATCATTGAAGTTGGAAAAGACTCCTGGGATCTTTGAGTCCAACCATCAACTCTACTGTACAAGTTCACCTGTAAAACAGATCCCCCAACACTACATCTAAGCAACTGTAAGAGTCATCCAGGGATGGGGACTCAATCACCACCCTGGGCAGCCCATTCCAGTGCAGGATGACTCTCTCCATGAAGATTTTTTTTCCTGATGTCTAATTTAAACCTCCCCTGTTAAAGCTTGAGCTCTTCCCTCTGGTTCTGTTGCTAATTCTCTGTGAGAAGAGACCAGCACCAACATCTCCTGCTATATGAACAAGTTTTGTTCTTTTCTTATTTTGATAGTTGTATGTGTCTGCTTGTTTTACACAAAATTATTACTTATGTTAGAAATGCAGTAACTCAGACCTTTAAAACACCAATGAAATGTGTTCCCTACCAGTAACCTGGATCACAGAATCACAGAACATTTGGGATTAGAAGGGACCTCTAAAGATCATCCAGTCCAATTCCCCTGCCAGAGCAGGATCTCCCAAATCAAGTTGCGCAGGAACATGTCCCGGGGGGTTTCAAACATCTCATGGTACCTGACACATCAGGAAATATGCCAAGCGAAGGTTCAGTGTCCAAATAAATCTCACTCTGCTGTTAAAGGTCCTTGAGAGTCTCCACACATGTGTTGAGAAGATCCTTAACGCAATTGTTAGAGCAGGATCCACCATTGCCAGCACTGATACAGGTGACACACTGGATAGCTCTGCAATACCCACAAATGAGATTTCATTCAGTTTGTGGTTAATTCATGGAGTTTGGTTCACACATTCTTGGTTACTGTTATGCAGGATTTGAATTTTTGCTGCCAAAATAGTTTGAAGCTGGAAAAAGGGAGGTTGAGGCTGGACATGAGGAAAAAGTTCTCAAATCTGAGGGTGGTGGATTCATGGGACAGGCTGCCCAGAGACATGGTGGAGGCTCCATCCCTGGAGCCATTCAAGATTAAGCTGTTTGGGGCTCTGGGCAATCTGTTCTAGTTAGAGATGTCCCTGCTTGTCATAGGGGGGTTGGACTAGATGACCTTTGGAAGTTTCTTCCAACCTAGTACATTTTGTGATTCTCTAACAATGTTTAAGGAGAATACTTTTACAAATCTGAATCTGTATTGAAGAAAACATTTGCCTTGACATCAGTTCAGGGTTGATTTTAAATGTTTAGAAGCAAGGGGCAATGTTTCTAAAATCTGCTAGTGTTCACCTTGAATTAGA
>VXBP01010568.1:3452-29155 GCA_013400115.1 Rhinopomastus cyanomelas
GCTTGGCACCTATGGGGGGAGGGAGGTGCGAGGGGGCGGTCCTGGGTGGGGGGGGCGTGAGAAGTGTGGGGGGGGCCAAGCTAGGTCCGTCCTCTCATAACCAGGGGTGCGCAGCCCCCCAGATACACCCTCCCCGGACCGGCTTTCCCACGCGGGGCTGAATAATTCATCACCGGGAGAACCGGGAAGGGCTCGTCCGGGGTTGGGGGTGCAATGCGGGGGTGCTGCGGGAAGGGGAAGGGTTGGAAGAGGAGGCAAGGGAGGCGCGGGCGCTCCCCCGCTTCAACCCACTCCCCCAACCCCGCAGCCGGGGCCTCCCCTGGCAGCCGGCCCCCGCCGGAGTTGGGTCTGAGGGTGCCCGCACCGGGACCCCATGGGGGACGGGACGCCCCGGTGTCCCCAGGACACCCCCGCCCGTTGGAGCTCAGGGTGGGGGGCTCGGTCCGACCCGACCCGGTCCGGCGGGAGCTGTTCGCGGTGCTGAAGGCGGCCCCCAGCCCTGGCTTGAGGGGCGAGGAGGGTCCGGGACCAGCGGAGGGCCCTGCCGCAGCCCCGGGGCGGGGGTCGCGGTGCCCTGGGATGACTGAGGGTAGTGCAGTGAAGGTACTGGGGGAGGGGGGCAGCTCCGAGCACCCCCCTAGAGCGACACAACCACAGAAGGACCGTCTGTACTGGGGCGGGACTGACCTCGGGAGCGGGTCCCCCATCTCAATCCACGGCTGAGCCCCCCACCCCGCCTCGGGGCGGGGCAGGGCGGGGCAGGGTGGAGGGGGGTGNTGTCCCGCGGCTCCGCTCCACTCTCTTGCAGCCGCCACCTCCCGCCGGGAACAGGATCGGGACAAGCAGAGCCTGGCCCAGGCGAACCGAACCGAACCGGGCCGGGCCATGGCCCCGTCGGGCGCCGGGGCGTTGTGCTGCACTTTGCTTTGCGCGTTGCTCTGTGCGCAGGGACCCGCACCCACCCGCGCAGGTAGGGCCAGGGGGGGTGGAAGAGTTTGCGGCTGAACTTGTTTTTGGGGGAGGGATTCACTGGTTTTTTAGAGTTTCCCCTCGCCCCCGGGACCGCCCCGTCGGTTCTCTCGCTGGCTCCGGGTTAAACAGGGGAGAGGGTCTCCTGTTCCCAGCCCCTCCCTCCCTAGGCAGAAGGATGTGGGACAAGCAGGGTGCGAAGTGCAAAGACTTGGGGGGACCTCGTGGGTTGTTGTGGGGTGAAGAGGGAGGGGGAGAAGCGAAGCCATCACCTTCCCGGGGTTCCTGCAACTCCAGCCATGAATTATGCAAACCCCGAGCTTGCTGCTGCTCCCTTCCCCCCCATTGCCACCCCGACCTGTCCCACCAGCACCCGTGGGGAAGGATGGGGCTGCCCTCAGCGAGCTCCCACTGCCCCCCTTTATTCCTCCATCCCCCCCAACCTGACGGCAGGAGCGGGAGTTGACAGCGTTGGGCTCCAACGTCTGTTCCTGCCGCGATAAAAATAACTGGAATTATCAACCTGCCTGAAGCCCAGGAGAACCAGTCCTACTTTCCCATTGGTTCCCAGTAGGGCTTGAAGTGCTGGGGAGGGGTGGCCAGCAGCGAGCCCACCCCACCGTAGCCATGGCAATGGGTCCGCAGCATCCCACTCCATGCCTTACACCCCCAGTTGCCACCTTCGCTTTGGCTGGGAGGGGGCACTGGGAGAAGGAAAGGTGCACTGGGTTCCTAGCCTGAGTGTCCACGAGGACCCTTAAAGCCGGGGAGAGGGAGAGATGGCCACCCCAAAGGAAGATGTAGAGGTGGGAAACTCTTTCTGGGGTGGTAAAGATGCATGTAAGGCCAGGGTGGTCCCTGTATGGCTGAGACCCCGGTGGTGCCAGCCCCGTGGGGTTCCAGCCTCCACCCCACTCCTGCAAGTCCTGGTGGGGGGCTGTTTGCTCGCTGTGAGCCTGGGACACATCCAGGGTGGGGAACAGCTCCTGGTTCCTTTCCGGGATGGAGTGGGGTGAAGGCAGGGCCTGGCCACAGCTCCCTGTCGCAGCCTCCTTCGCTGACAGTCATCGTCATAAATCAATGATGAGCTTGGAGGGGGGGTGGGAAGAGCAGCTCTGCAAACACCCCAGTGACTCACCACCATTACTGGACTGATGGAGGTCCTTTAGGACAGACTTGAGGGGTGGCAAAGGGGTGATGCTGCTCAGGACGCTCCAATGAGCCAGGGAGGTGCCGCTGCCTCATCTCTAAAACCTCCCACAAAAGACCCCAGGCTAGGGTGATGAGTTGTTGGGCTGGGGGTGATGGGATGAGCCCTGGTGGGGCTGGGGGTGTGGGATGTCCCCTCTCTCTGCAGAGCTGGGGATGCTACAAAGTCACCTGCAGCCAACTGAGGTGGGTCTCTTAGTGGGTTTGGTGCCTTCACCCCTCCTGCTGTGGAGCAGAGGGTCCTGCCCTGATCCTGGCTGATGGGATGGGACGATGCTGGTCCGGTCCTCACCCTGTTCCCCCGGCTTTGGCAGGAGAGTGCAGTGAGCTGAGGTCCTGTGAGACATGCGTGGCCAGCACCGCCTCACACAACAGCAGCCGCTGCATCTGGGTGGGCTGCGGGACCCCCGAGGAGCCAGGTGAGGTGGGACAATGAGGGGATCCGACAGCCAGAACCTTCCACCCAAACCCCCAGTCAATCCCTGCTACTGGGTTCAAGGCTGTACTGGGATGCTGCCGGCCAGTTCTCCCACACCCTCTGGGTGCCCCCATAGACTGGTTTAGTGGGGGGTCCTTTGGGAAAAACTTGTCCCCCCTCTTCCCGCAGAGGCAGGGAGCTGCGAGCAGAGAGGGGTGGCAGCGCGGGACAACTGTGTCCTCTACAACACCAGCACCCTGTGTCGAGGTAACCCCTCTCCCCTCAGCGAGGGAGGGTCCTCCCTAGACCCCAACAGGCCCCCCCAAGCCAGCACCCTTTCTGATAGAGGTGCTCCTTGGGTGCCAGGGCTGTGGGGATGAAATCCAACCCCCCAGGACAGGGATATGAGGTGGGGGGTGCACAGCGATGTCCCCTGGTGACCCTATTCCCCCCCTTTCCCTCTGTCACTGCCCCCATTAGCACTGAAGTCCCCCACCGAAGAGCCTCCGCGGTCCCATAGCAAGGAGCCACCAACGCACCCGCCAAGTGAGTGGGTCTAGGGGGTGGGATGGAGTGGGGTGGGCTGGGATGGGTTGGAATGTGGGGGTCTGGTTGACCCAGGGGAATAGGAGACAGTGGGATGGGAGTTTCAACCTTGGCTGTGCCCAGGAGGTCCTATGTCCATCCCAGTCCCCGCTCTCAGCCCCCGGCATTGCTGCTGTGGGCTGCAGTGATGCCGGGGGGAACTTGGGGGGGGTCAAAACACCCTGAAGCCCCTCCCAGGAACCAGTCTTGCTGCCATCCTTGCTGGAAAGTGCCATCTCCAGTTGGGTTGGAGCAGTAGCTGGGAGCAGAGAAGGAGCCTCTTCCAGGAAGCGGGAACTGGAGAGCACTGGGCTAATTACAGCGGGTAACTGGAGCCCAGAACCCTCTGAATTATTGATCCCACTGGGTTCTTTTTGCCGTTGGCTCCTGTCCCACACGGTGCTGGCTGCTCTGGCTTGGGAAGAGGCTGAGCCCATTCCTGCTCCTGCTTGTTCACAGGGACATCCCAGTCATAGAACCATCAAATCACAGAACGTGTTGGGTCGGAAGGGACCCCCAAAGGGCATCCAGTCCAACACCTTTACACCAAGCAGGGCCACCTCTCACCAGACCAGGCTGCCCAGAGCCCCAGCCAGCCTGACCTTGAATGGCTCCAGGGATGGGGCCTCCCCCACCATCCTGAGCTGGGAAACAGCCCTTCCTCCTCACACAGCCACCAGGGTCTTCATGGACCCCGGACCCCCTTCTCCTTAGCAGGAGCATCACTCCCTAGGGAGTGATAACCCCCTCATTTTCCCCTGTCATAGGGACCACCACCACCACCAGTGCCCCACTGACCAGCAGCCCCGAGTTCCACCCTCCTGGGTTCGACACGGCCAGTTTCATCGGCGGCATCGTGCTGGTGCTGAGCGTCCAGGCTGTAGTCTTCTTCGTCATCAAGTTCATCAAGTCGAAGGACAGCACCTACCAAACGCTGTAAGGCTCCCATGCCGCCTGGGGTGGGGGGTCTGTGGTGGGTACCGGGGTCAGGGTCACCCTCGAAGCCAAACATGGGGCTCTGTGGCCAGTCTGGCCGTGTCCTGTCTTGACTGGTGTCTCCTGTGGCTGTTTGTGCTGGTCCATCCACACCTCGGGTGGGGGGTTTGGGAGATGGAGGGGCTTGTCCTCACCGGTGTCTGATTGTCCCGTCGCTGCCTCTGTCTGTCCTGCTGCTGCCTGGATGGATCCTGGCTCTGAGCCCTGTGGGGAGAGTGGTGGAGGGGGATCCCCTAAATCCATCCGAGTAGGGGAGGGGGAGCACGATCTTCTCACTGTGACTAACTCGGGGGGCCGTGCCCCATCTCTCTTTCCTCACATGCTACCAGAGAGGACAACCAGTAGGTCCTGGGTGCCGGCAGCAATGGGGAGGGGGCTGTCCCCCTGCACCCCCAGAGCTTCACCCTTCCCTCACCCCTCTCTGGGGTGGGGGGGTGCCGTGGTCCCTCTCTCCTGGTCTGCATGAAGGGGCTTCCTCAGCTGGTTTGATGTTTTCCTGGGACTTGTTACAGGGGCAAGGGAAGGGGGTGTCCCACTTCCCCCCCCCAACCCTTCTCATGCACAGAGCCCCTGGCACGATGCAGCCAATGCACAGCCCCTTCTGCCACCCAAGCAAGGTGCCCCCAGTCCAACACCATTAGGGTGCAGCCCCCCTTCCCCCTGAGCATCTTTGGCAGGACTGGGGCTGCAGGGCCCAGTTTGGCCCCAGTTAGCACTAAGTAGCCCACCCTGGGCACCCCCCTGTGCCCCATTGCCTGTGGGCTCAGTGCAGGGTAGGGGGCTTAGGGTCCCTTTTTATCCCCCCAACAAGCTCTCAGGTACTTTTTCATTCAGCATTTTGGCTGATAGACCCCCACCCCCCTGCTCNTTGGGGTGCAGGCCTGTGCCCCCCTCATCCCTCCCCCGTGGTAGCTCCCTCCCAGTTCCCAGCTGTGGGGCTAATCCTTCCCTTTGGCATTGCCACCCACATGGCTACAGCGGGCTGGGCACTGGGGCACCCCCTCATCCCTTCACCCCATTCCCTGGTGGTTGTGAGGGGCTGGACCCCCCAAGGGTCCTTTCTGCTACTCGCTCTTCTCTGCTGCACCAGGATCTGAGGCCACCGGGGCTGGGGACACTCTGCCCTCGTCCTTCCTCCTCTGGGCAGGTGAAGAAGAAGCCGGTGCCAGTGCCCCTGCCTGGTGCCAGCGGTGCCAGTGTCCCTGCCCACTGCTGGACTGTTCCCCCCCCACCGTGGCCACAGGGTCCCACAGGACCCCACATGACAACTATGCAAAGCTGGCTCTGCCCTGGGGGACCCCAGGGTGGGATGAGTCACCCAGGTCTGTACCCAGCTGGAGGTGCTCTGGGGGGGGGGTTGTACCCACAAACATCACAGGGAAAGGGTGAACCCAGGCATTGGGGTCCCTTCCAGCTCTGGGGGACCTCAGCTTTGTGGACCTCAACCCTGTGCCTGCCAGGAACTGGGAGATCTGGGGGGTCCAAGGACATGGGACAATGGCTGGCAGTGGGGTGACCCTCTGCTGGACTGCCCCCCAACCCCACCCTGAGCTGGTGCAGGGGGGACAGAGACCAAATAAAGGCTTTTCCTCCTGTTCTTGGTGTCTGTGTCTTTATCACCCAGCGGGACGGGAGTGAGTCCTGCCCAGGTGTCAGTGGGTGGCCCTGAGTGCCTCCAGCTCTCACAGGTGAGGGGAACCAGTACAGCAATGGAGAAGCCATGCTGGAGGGTGGTGCCGCTCCAGTCCTCTCAGCAGCAAGGAAAGAGGGAAACCAGTATGGGAAGGGGTGATGCCACCACCACACCCCACCTTCCCTGAACTGGTGGTGGGGCCGTGCAGCAGGTCTGGGCATGCAGGGTTGTCCCAGTACTGCTGCAGGAACAGCACTGGGAGGGCTTGTGATGTGGCCAGTGTGTGTGGTGGCTTCTGCAGGGTGGTTAGTAGGTTGAGAGAGGTTCTCCTCCCCCTCTACTCTGCCCTGCTGGGACCACATCTGGGATCTTGTGTCCAGTTCTGAGCCCCTCAGCTCCAGAAGGACACGGAGCTGCTGGAGAGAGCCCAGAGCAGAGCCACAAAGATGATGGAGGGAGGGGAGCATCTCCCTGCTGAGGAGAGGCTGAGGGAGCTGGGGCTCTTGAGCCTGGAGAAAAGTTGCCTGAGTGGTGACCCCGTTAATGTTGCTGTGTCCGGGGGACTGGACTGGATGATCTTTCGAGGTCCCTTCCCAACCCTAATGTTCTGGGATTCTGTGGTTCTCTCTGCACATTGCTGCTCTGTCTGTCTGTCTGTCTGTCTGTCTGCCCGGTGGTTTCTCCGCCTGTACCAGCTTGTCCGCCTGTGCACAGCCCCAGCCCGCCGTGCAGTGCCACCATTTCGGTGCCCTGCTCGTCCGCCCCGTGGCGAGTCCAGCGGGGCGGTGACTCGCCCCCGCTTCCCCTTTCCCTCTCCCGTTTCGCAACCGGTGCCCGTCGAGGAAGGCGAGGGTCGGGGGGGCAGGATCCGGCCGGGGACTCCGTCCCGTCCCGGGGCAGCTGGAGCGGGCGGGGCTGCCCGTGAGTCCCGTCGGAAGCGGAGCCGGTGCTCGATGCCCAGGGCGGGGCGGGGAGGAGCGGACACCGGTGCGGGGCAGCCCCGGGGCGGAGCGGCCCGGGAAGGAGCCCGGGGAGCGGGACGGAGCCTCCTGCTGCGAACCGGCTCTGTAGGAAGCGACCCCGGGGCACCGGGGCAGCCTGGGACGGGGCACGGGTTCTCCGGGTAAGGAGAGGGGCGGTCCGGTGCAGGGTGCGGGGTTCCCCCGGGGAGAGCGGGGCAGCTCAGTGCGGGGTGTGGAGACCCCCAGAGGGAGTGGGACAGCCCGGTGCGGACACCCAGAACAGGGTACGGGGCAGCCCGGGGGAATGGGGTGTGGGGCTCTCCCAGCAAAGACTGGGGCAGTTCTGTGCAGGGTGCAGGCTCTCCCAGTAAGGACTGGGGCAGATCTGTGCGGTGCACAGGCTCTCCCAGTAAGGACTGGGCAGCTCTCTGCAGAAAGGACCCAAGCCACTTGATGTGGGATACAGGCTCTTCCAGCAAGGACCAATGCAGCCCAGTGCAGGACTTCCCCAGTGCTCAGCACAACCCTCAGCAGTGGGTCCAGCTGCCCCAGCTGTGGAGGTTCCCAGGCAGACCCCAGTCACTGGGAGCTGCTGGCAGGACCCGCTGGCTGTTGCGGGCACCACGGGCCGGCCAGTGTGTAGGATGCAGGGCCGAGTGAGTAGGCGGCGGGCGCTGAGCGTCGTCTGCGTGGTGGGTCCCGAGCCGGCCGCATGTCCAGCCCTGCCCAGCCTGCGACAGGCCTGCCGGCACCTGCGGGCACAGCTGCACCCCCTGCCCCTGAGCACCCTGGCGCTGGGCGATACCGACACCCTCGACCGCTTCTACAACGCAGGTGAGACGCAGCCCTGCTCTGGTGGGGCTGGGGTGTCCATCGCTTTCTTTCTCCTCCCTGAGTCACAGACTGTTTGGGGTTGGAAGGGACCTCGAGGGATCATCCAGTCCAACCCCCCTGCCAGAGCAGGATCCCCTAGGACAGGTCCCACAGGAACACCCAGGGGGGTTTTGAAAGTCTCCAGAGCAGGAGACTCCACAACCAGTCTGGGCAGCCTGGGCCAGGGCTCTGTCATCCTCCCTCACAGGGAAGAAGTTTCTCCTGCTCTTTCCATGGAATCTCCTCTGCTCCAGCCTGTCCTTGCTGCCCTTTGTCCTATCCCTGGACACCCCTAAACAGAGCCTGACCCCAACCTCCTGACACCCACCCTGTCCATAGTTATCAACATGAATGGGGTCACCCCTCAGTCTCCTCCAGCTGAACAGACCCAGCTCCCTCAGCCTTTCCTCACCAGGGAGCTGCTCCACTGCCCTCCCCATCCGTGTGGCTCTGTGCTGGGCTCTTCCCAGCAGTTCCCTGCCCTTCTGGAGCTGAGGGGCCCGGAACTGGACACAAGATTCCAAAAGCAGTTATCCCAGGAATAGCTGGGCTAGGCCATTCCCAGGGTGGCTCTGGCTTTGCCAGCTGGGATTGGGTGGTTTGGTGTTTGCTCACCTGCCTCCCTCCTGTTTGTGTTCCGGGGTGGCTGGGCACTCACTGGGACGGCGGTGCTTAACCACGTGGGGTGATTTGGGGAAAGGGAGAGGGTTCCTGGAGGTTTCACTCAGGATTCAATCTGCTGCTCCTCACTGTGCCCTCAGGGGCCACCTTGGCATGGGGCACAGAGTCCCAGAACATTAGGGAATGGAAGGGACCTGAAAAGATCAGACAGTCCTGTCCCCCTGCCACAGCAGGATCCCCCAGATCCAGTCGCACAGGAACATGGCCAGGAGGGTTTGAAATGTCTCCAGAGAAGGAGACTCCACAGCCCCCCTGGGCAGCCCCTGCCAGGGCTCTGGCACCCTCACTGCCAACAAGGTCCTTCTCACACTGATGTGGAACCTCCTCTGCTCCAGCACACACCCACTGGCCCTTGTCCTGTCACTGGGTGTCCCTGAGCAGAGCCTGGCTCCATCCTCCTGACACCCACCCTTCACATATTGATCAACATTCATGGGGTCACCCCTCAGGCTCCTTTTTTCCAAGCTCAAGAGCCCCAGCTCCCTCAGCCTCTCCTCAGCAGGAAGATGCTCCCCTCCCTCCATCATCCCTGTGGCTCTGCACTGGGCTCTCTCCAGCAGCTCTGTGTCCTTCTGGAGCTGAGGGGCCCGCAACTGGGCACAGTGTTCCAGCTGTAGTCTCACAGGGCAGAGTAGAGGAGGAGGAGAACATCTCTTGATCTACTAACCAAGCCCCTTCTGACCCACCCCAGGATGCCATTGGCTTTCTTGGCCATCAGGCTGGCTCCTGGCCATCCTGCTGGGTCACCCCAAACCCCTCTGGAGAGGGGTGGTTGGCTCTGTTTTCCCAAGGACTGGGGCTGTGGGGTGGGTCCCAAGGGTGTCCCTGCTGTCCTGCCCACAGACGTGGCCGTGGTGGAGCTGAGCGACTCCGTCTGCCAACCCTCCCTCTTCTACCACCTGGGTGTCCGTGAGAGCTTCAACATGTCCCACAACGTCCTCTTGTGCTGCCAGGCCAACCCGCCCCCACTCCAGGCCCTACAGGTCAGTAGGGGCTGGGACACCCCATTTCCCCAGGCTGGGACATCCCCAACTCCCTGGAGCACCCACACTGGGAGAAGTGGGATCTCCATCCCTGTCCCGAGCTCCCACAGTCACATCCCACTCTGGCAGAGGATCCCAGGTGGGCTGAGAAAGGGGGTTACTGGGGACCCCAGTGAACCCCAGCGCTGGTTGTGGGGTGCTGGGTGCTCCCAACCACCTGGGAATCCAGCAAGACTGATCCCTAGGGGCAAACTGGAAGCAAATCTTTCCACGGTGAAGGGGACAGTGGTGGCAGGGGGAGGATTTTCACTGCTCGAGGGGAAAAGGTCCTGGCTGGGAGGGCACTGAAATTGTCCTCAAGTGTCCCCCTGGCTCAGGGCAGCCCCAGGCACCTCCTCAGAGACCCCTGAGCATGAAACCAGCTGGTTTCTCTTGCTGGAGTCTCTTGTCAGACCCCTTCCTGCTCCCCTGTCCCTGTAGGGTGACACCTACCTCAGTGCATCAGCTCTCGCTGCTGCAGTGCCAGGGCGGGGGGTCTGGTTTGAGCCCCTCTGCCCCCCTGAGCTGCGTCTCCCCAACCTCGGGAGTGGGGAGGTGTGGGCAGTGCAGATGAGGAGTGAGATTTCCCCCCCTCCAAATCTGTCCTGGGGAGCTCTCAGAACAACCAGGCACCAGGAGCAGCAGCATGGAGAAGGGGCACCAGGCTTTAGGATGAACCCGGGGTGTCCACCCTGGAGCCTGATGGTGGCAGGGGGAGAGGAACCTGGTTTGCCCCTCCTTGCTGACAGGCATCGGGGGGTGGCTGAGTGGTCCACGGGGAGGTGCCTGGCCCACGACACGAGTTGGGGGGGTTCTCAGCTCAGCTGCTTCAGCCACTCACCCTCCTCCCCTCCCTCAGGACCTCTGCAGCAGCTACACCTTCATCTCCTACACAGCCACCCCCCAGAACAAGGTCGTCTGCTGCAGGTCCCTGACGGAGCTTTTCCAGCCCAGCTCCGAGGGGGAGGCTGCCTTCACCCCGCTGGCTGCCCGGCTCATCCAGCTCCTGGAGGGGATCCCCACCGACTCCTGGTACCGCCGCCCACCCTCTGCGGGCAAAGCCCAGACCCGTGAGGGAGCTGCCACCAGCCCGAAGTCCCTGCAGCTCGTCCCTCCATCCGCAGCGGCTACTTTCGGGAGATGATCCGTCGGGACATCCGGAGGGCCCGCGAGTTGTACCGGGGGGAAGAGCTCAGCCGGGAGCTCTCCCGCATCCAGCAGCGCCTGGACAGCGTGGAGCTGCTCAGCCTGGACATCGTGGTGAACCTCCTGCTCTCCTACCGAGACGTGCAGGTGAGGGCTGGCGGAGGGGGGTGGTCCTGGGGGGGTCCCACAACCACATCATGGTCCGTATTCCCAACCCCAGTGAGAGCCTCCGCAGCTTGCAACCCCCGCAGTGGGGTCTGGGTGGTCTGTGACCCCATGAAGCTGGGAGCTGGCCTACTGGGGGTCACTGGGCGAGCCCCCTCCCCGTCCTCGCAGGATTACGATGCCATCATCTCGCTGGTGGAGACCCTCCAGGAGCTGCCAACCTGCTCCGTGGCCGAGCAGCCAAACGTCTGCTTCCACTACGCCTTTGCCCTCAGCCGGTGAGAGGGTGGGGGGGACACACTCACCCCTCCCCTTCCATGGCCCACAGAGCTGAGGGGGCTCCAGAGACTGTGAACTGGGGGGGGGGCTGTTCACCCAACCCCAGTCGTGCGTGAGCAGGAGGAACGGCCCCGGGGACCGTGACAAGGCGCTGGCGGTGCTGCTGCCCGTGGTGGGACGTGGGGAGGGGGCTGCCCCCGACCTGCTCTGCTTGTGTGGCCGCATCTACAAGGACAGGTTCATGGGCTCTGGCCTCAGCGACACCGGGGCCAGAGACCAGGCTCTGCACTGGTGAGACTGGGAACAGCGCTGAGAGTGTCTGCCTGTTCAGCTGAGGGGTGGGGGGGGGGGGGTTTGCAAGGGGTCTGGAGGGGGTTTGGTGGGATTTCTGTGTCATCCGCTGGGGTTTGCAGGGTCTCTGGAGGGTTTATAGTGGTTCTGGAAGGGTTTGTGGGTTCTCTGATGGGGTTTACAGGGATTTGAAGGGTTTGCAGGGTCTCTCACGGGGTTTGTAGGATCTCTGATGAGGTTTGCAGAGGCCCTGATGGGGCTTAAAGGGTTTCTGGGAGGGTTTGGAGGTTCTCTGATGGGTGTTGCAGGTCCTCTAATGGGGTTTGCGTGGGCTCTGATGGAGCTTGCAGGCACTTTGTAGGGTTTGCAGTGGTTCTGGAGGAGTTTGTGGGTTCTCTGATGGAATTTGCAGGGGCTCTGAAGGGTTTGTAGGGGTTCTGGAGGGGTCTGCGTGTTCTCTGGTGGGGTTTGTAGCTTCTCTGATGGGGTTTGCAGGGGCTCTGGAGGGTTTGTGGGTTCTCTGGTGGGGTTTGTGTCTTCTCTGATGGGGTTTGCAGAGGCTCTGAAGGTTTTGGAGGGGTTCTGGAGGGGTTTGTGGGTCCCTTGGTGAGTTTTGCAGGTTCTCTGATGGGGTTTGCAGGGGTTCTCTGGGGGGTTTGCAGGTTCTCTTGTGGGGCAAATGCAGACAGAGCAGCATCTGTGCCCAGGTACAGCAAAGCCTTCGAGGTGGAGCCGAGCCTCCACGCGGGCATCAACGCCGCCGTCCTGCTCGTGGCTGCTGGCCACCAGTTTGAAACCTCAGTGCAGCTGCAGCAGATTGGTGGGTACCCCCCCCACCCAGCAGGTTGGCAAACCAGGACCCCCCAGAGATGGGGACTGGGCGATGGGGTCTGCTGGTATCAGGGCACCCTGGAGCAGCCGTGCTCAGGGTTCCCTGGCAGGAGGATAATGGGATCCTTCTCCCCTTCAGGGGTGAAGCTGAGCTGCCTACAGGGTCGCAAGGGCAGCCCTGGGGAGCTGCACTGGTACTGGGACGTGGGATTTTGCCTCGGTGCCGGCATCTTGGCCAACGACCTCAGCAAAGTCATCCAAGCTGCGGAGAAGCTCTACAAGCTCAACGCGCCGGGCTGGTAGGGCACAGCATGGCACAGCCCAAGCTTCTGGCTCCTGATCCCCCCAAGAGGGGGTTTGTGGGATGCTGGGGTCATCCCTCTCTCTCCACGGCCCCGCAGGTACCTGGTGTCGGTGATGGAGACCTTCCTGCTCTACAAGCACTTCCAGAGGAGCCTGCAGGTCCCCTCTGCCCGGCAGGAGCTGGCAGATTTCTGGCTGGACTTCCTCCTCAGGGGGTGCCAGCCCTTTGCTGCCCCATCGCTCTGCCCGGTGAGGGACCCCACAGAGCCACCCCGACCCCCCACAGCATCCTCAGGGACCACCCCAGGGGGTTGGCTCATGGAGGGTTGGGGAGGCACCAAGTAGTCACCAGTGCCAGGGGGAGGATGGGGGTGCAGCTTGGGGTCACAGTGGGGTGGGAGAGGATGGGAGTGCCAGGGTGCAGGCTGGGGACATGGGGGGGTTAGGACGCTTACCCCACAGCCCCCCTCTTACCCCAGGTGCTGGTTCTGGAGCTCAACAAGGTCCTGCAGCCGGCCCACCTGGCCCTGTGTGGTGGCACAGAGGAGCCCACCCTGACACTGACCCTGGTCTGCCCCTCAGAGGAGGTAGGGAAGGGGCTGGTGGAGCTGGAGGGTCCCCATCCTCCTCCTCCTCACCCGCCCCTTCTCCTGCAGACAGCAGCATTGAGCTGGACCTTCTCCACCGCAGACATCCGGGGTGTCAGGTGAGGGAGTCCCCAGCAGGACCAAGGATCCCCTCACCCTATGTGCCCACAGCCCCTCTATCCCCACCAGGGGCTGACGGGGTGGGGGGGGCTTCTCTTCCTCCAGCATCTGCAAACGTGACGAACGGGGCTGCTTCCTCTACCTGGTGCCCACAGAGGAGGATTTCCAGCTCTACTTCCCCTCCCAGCAGCACTGCCAGTGGTGAGGGGTCGGGTGGGGGGCGCAGGGACCACCCCCCATGGCTGGTGGGGACACCCCAAGGCACCACCCTGGGGAGCAGGATGGGGCAAGGTCGTGCTCTTCCTTCCCAACCTTCATTTTAGGGGGGAAAAGGTTCTCTGAAGGACCCAACCCTACAGCTGGGTCCCACACTGGTGGAGGACAGGCTGGGAGGGGGGTCAGCAGCCAGATCCCCCACCCCACACCGGGGCCTCAGGGCCGTCACCCTCCCCTCACCAGGTTCTGTGCCCAGATCCAGTCCCTCGTGGCCGAGCAGGCAGCGGGCGGTGAGGAGCTGCCCAGTCCCACCCAGCCCGTCCTGGAGGTGAGGTGGGGCCGCTGGGTTGGGGGGGACATGGGGGGTGGCAGCTCAGGCTGGCAGCACCCTCTCTGCCCACAGTACAGCTACGAGTACTCGGCGTCAGGCCAGAGGGTGGTCCTGGGCAGGGGCACCTTCGGGGTGGTCTACGCCGGGCGCTGCCGCAGCACCCAGGTGCGGGTGGCGATCAAGGAGATCCCGGAGCGGGACAGCCGGTAGGTGCCACGATGGTGGGGGGGAGGGTGCCCCAGAGGGGCACCTGGGGCAGCCCCTCACTCCAGTGGGGGTCCCTGCTGCTCAGCTACTCAGAGTCCTTGCACGAGGAGATCGCCCTGCACAAGCGCCTGCGGCACAAGAACATCGTGAGGTACCTGGGCTCCCTCAGCCAGGATGGCTTCATCAAGATCTTCATGGAGGAGGTGCCGGGAGGTGAGCGGAGCTGGCCGCCGGGCTAGGGGCAACGGTGGCCACCGGATGGCACCGTCCCTGGAGGGGTTCAACGGCCGGGCAGCCTGGGTGTTTCAGGAGCCGGGTTAGGGCTTGGGGGTTGTAGAGCAGACGGTTGGACTTGATGATCTTGAAGGTCTCTCCAGCCTTGATGGTTCTCTGGTGCCACCCCCCACCTCCATGCCCCCACTTGTCTCTCTCCAGGGAGCCTCTCGTCCCTGCTCCGCTCCAAGTGGGGGCCGCTGAAGGACAACGAAGCCACCATCGTCTTCTACAGCCGGCAGATCCTGGCGGGGCTCAGCTACCTCCACGACAACCACATCGTGCACCGCGACATCAAGGTGACGGGCACCACGAGACCTGACCCCTCACCCCGAGGGGCATGGGGGAGCCACGAGCTGCCCCCACCCCATACCCGAAGGCCCCGGGGTGATGCCCTGCTCGAGCTCCAGGAGCTGGCTGTGACTCAGTTTGTGGAGTGTCCTTCCCCCACCAGGGAGACAACATCCTCATCAACACCTACAGCGGGGTGCTGAAGATCTCTGACTTCGGCACCTCCAAGCGACTGGCGGGGATCAGCCCCAGCGCCGAGACCTTCACAGGTGGGGGTCACCCCCGGCTGGGGGCCACGATCCCTCAAATCAGGGTGGTGGGGATGCTGAGGGCCAGGGGATGATGGGGTTCTGCCTGCTTGTACCCAGGATGGGGAAGAGGAGAACCCTCCCTGGAGGGAGTTTGGGTGATGACAGCTCTTGGCTGACGGTGGTGGTTCGGGTGATGGTTTGGGTGAGGGGTTGGGTGGTGGTCTGGGTGATGGATTGGTTGATTGTTTGGGTGATGGTTCAGGTTGTGAGCTGGCTGATGGTTTGAGTAATGGTCTGGATGATGTTTTTGGTTGATGGTTTTGGGTGGTGGTTTGGGTGATGGTTTTGGGTGATGATTTTGATGATGGGTTGGGTGATGGTGATGGTTTGGGGTGATGATTTGGGTTATAAGTTGGCTGGTGGTTTGGATGATGGTCTGGGTGATGGTTCAGGGTGATGGTTTTGGATGATGGATTGGGTGATGGGATGGGTGATGTTGATCTCTCTTTGAGAGAGTCAGGGTTTCTCTCCCCACTCCTCACCCTCTCCCCAGGCACCCTGCAGTACATGGCCCCCGAAATCATCAACCAGGGACCCTGGGGCTATGGGAAGCCAGCAGATGTCTGGTCCTTGGGCTGCACCATCATTGAGATGGCCACGGGCAAACCCCCCTTCTACGAGCTGGGCAGCCCCCAGGCTGCCATGTTCAAGGTACCCAGGAGGTTGGGCAGGGGATGGAGCTGGGGGGATGGAACTCCCCAGGGGTCCCTTTGCAGCCCCTACAAGTGCCTCCCCCACCCAGGTGGGGATGTTCAAGGTGCACCCAGAGGTGCCCGACTCCATGTCAGCCGAAGCCAAGAGCTTCATCCTGCGCTGCTTCCATGCGGAGCCGGCCGGGCGGGCGACGGCCACCGAGCTGCTGCAGGATCCCTTCCTCAGTGACGCCAGGAGGGCCCGACCCCGGCCTCTGCCCACAGCAGGGGGTGAGCCTTGGGGGGGCTACAAGATGCGGGGAGCCTGGCACGGGCTGCTAAATAACCATCTCCATCATCTCCCTGGCAGGTGATGCCCCCAGCTCTGGGCAGCAGGATGGGGATGTGGAGGGCAGTGATGGGAGTGAGGCTGGGCAGGATGCCATGGTGAGGGGCACAGGGGGCACCCCCCGGCTCCTGTGCCCCTCCAGCGAGACAGCCCCCAGCCACAGCAACCCAGGGTAGGGCAGCCCAGGGATGGCGGGAGGCCAGGGCAGGGTTCTGGGCACCCACTGCCTCTTCCATGCCCTGGCACTGCACCCCGCAGTGTCTGTCCTCCCTACTACAGCTTGGGTGGGGGGCTGCCAGTGCCAACGCTGCCCACCTCCCCCCAGTGCTGCCCAGTCCTCAGCCAGTTCAGAGCACAGCCTGCGCTCCTCCTCCCCCGAGGACAGCGGGTACAGCGGGTTCCTCCTGCGGAAGGACAGCAAGCGACGGGCCACGCTGCAGCGGGTCCTCAGCACCGAGGCACCGGGCATCGTCGCTGCCTGGGAGGAGAGCCAGGTGGGTGCTGGGTGCCTGGTGTGGAGGTGGGAGGGTATCTGCAGGGCAGCTGGGCACAGGCTGGGCATCGTGGTGGTGACAGCCACTGAGGGTTTCCTTTGCCCATCCAGGGCGCAGCGGGTGCCAGGTTGGGACGGGAGCATCTCACTCAGCTGCTGAGCTGCCTGCGGAGCTACATCCAGTGCCCGAACCAGCACCAGCTGTGCCAGGACCTCCTGGCACTGCAGAACAAGCTTCGGGCAGAGGGGCTGAGCCTCACCCACCTCCAGGCTCCCCTTGCCAGCTTTCAGGCAGTAGTGAGTGCCTGGGGTGCAGTGGGAGGGGGCTGAGTGACTGATGCCTTGGCCTTGGTGCAGGTGATGTCCCTGTGTGGGTGACACCCTGACAGGGTGATGCCCTGCTGTGGGTGATGCCCTGGTGCAGGTGACACCCTGGTGCAGGGTGATGCCCTGGCAGGGTGATGCCCTGCTGTGGGTGATGCCCTGGTACAGCTCTGTCCCTTAGGTGAGGCGGGTGCTGCGCCAGCATCACATCAAACCCCACTGGATGTTTGCACTGGATGATGCCATGAGCCAGGCGGTGCAGGCGGCATTCACCGTACTGGGGAGAGGTGGGTGGCACTGGGGCATGGCTGGGGCACTGCTCCAGGTGCCATCACCTGCAGGAAGAGGGCAGCTGGCACTGGATGACTTTGGGGTGCTGGGAAATGAATGAGGTGGGAGCCTTTGTGGGGTCCAGCTCCCTGTTGCTGAAGGTCTGGAGTCTGAGGCCATTGGGCACCTCTGCCCCCACAGACTTGGGCCTGGTGGGCAGCTGCCCACGAGGGGATGGCACCAAGGACACGAGTGACAAGGATGATCCTGTGCTGCTGAGGTTGTCCATGGCCAGGAGCCAACCCCGGTGGGATGGCACCAGTTCCAGGCTCAGCACCAGCACCAGGGCAGACCCTCTGCCCTCCTCACGGGCATCTTCAGAGCTGGTGGCACAGCTCTGCCACCTCCGCACGGAGACGAGCAGGTAGGGCTTCACCCGTGCTTGGGTCTCCATCCCCCTGGGTGCCAGTCTGTGCTGCTCCTGGTACCGGTCCATGCCCCCCCTGAACCAGTCCATGCCCACTGCCCCCCAGGCTGATCCAGGAGCTGGCTGCGAAGGAGCAGGAGCGGCAGCAGCTGATGCAGCAGGCACTTCGCTCTGAGGATGGTGCCAGCGCAGACCCCAGCTGCCCCCAGCAGAGTGAGGAGACCCCCCCAGGGCTGGATCACCCTCCCCCAGACCCCTCAGGTGGGGGCCAGGCTGACCCTGTCCTCCTTGAGTGGCTGCAGCAGCGCGGGACCGACCCAGACACAACAGCCACGGTGAGACCAGCGGCCATCTGGGCTACCTGGAGGATAGGAGGGGTGGGTTGGCAACCACCACAACCCCTGGCATTGCCCCCCCATCATTCCCCCACCACCCACAGCTCCTCTCCCATGGCTTCACCCTACGGGACCTGCTGGGCTCTGCCACCCGCGACGACCTCTTCTACGTGGGCATCAGGTACCCACCCCTGCAAGCCCCCGGCTGGGGGGCAGCCCTGGAGGGTGGAGGATGAGGACACAGGGCTGGTCCCCTGCCCCACCACAGCCCCACCCTGTCCCAGCAGGCGTGGGCCAGCATCTCGCCTCTGGGCAACCATTGTGGAGCAGCGCCGGACCCTCACCGAGCGGGAAGGGGAGAGACCCCCCAGCGCAGGGGGCTGCGACACCAGAGCTGCAGGGCTGGCAGGACGGTGACAGAGGGGATGACCCCCACAGAGAGGGGTCTACCCCCCACTGAGGGGACAAGCCCACAGCAATGGGATCAGCCCCACACAGAGGCAACAACCCCACAGGGAGAGGAAACCCTACAGCAAGGAGACAACCCCACAGCAACGAGAGCACCCCCAACCAAGGGGTCAGCCTCACACCAGTGAGACAACCCCACACTGAGGGAGCAACCCCACAGCAGTGGGATCTATCCCATAGTGAGGAGACAACCCCACAGGGAGAGGAAACCCCACAGTAAGGGGTCAACCTCCCAGTGAGGGGGTGAGACCACCCCCAGCCAAGGGGTCAGCCTCACACTAGGTGAGACAACCCTACACTGAGGGGGTCAGCCCCACAGTGAGGAGACAACCCTACAACGAGGGGACAACCCCAAGCCAAGGGGACAACCCCACACGGAGGGGGACGTCCGAGCACGATGCCCACGGCAATAAACAGACCAAACCTGCCCTCTCGTGCCGCTTCATTGCTGCCCAAGGATGGGGGTGTCGCAGCCCCCAGCCCCACACAGTGCGGCTCCGTCCCCCACCCTGGATCCCACAGTCCTGCTGGCACCCCTGGATGGGGGACTCAGGGTGGGGAGTCTATGCCCGGGGGACAAGGTTGGTGCGGAGGGGCAGCAGCGCTTCCACCCACTGGCCCGGCCGCTGCAGCAGGCGGCCCCACACTCCCCGCTCCTCCGGCGTCGAGTC
Source organism: Rhinopomastus cyanomelas (assembly GCA_013400115.1). NCBI lineage: Eukaryota > Metazoa > Chordata > Aves > Bucerotiformes > Rhinopomastidae > Rhinopomastus > Rhinopomastus cyanomelas. Next base: position 22,121 of record VXBP01010568.1, read on the forward strand.
CATCCAGCCCACCGGCAGCCCATAGCTGCTCCCTGCAGAGAGACCCCCATCATCACCCCCTCAGCCACGGCACGCTGTGACGCCAGGGAGTACCCCACATGGCACTGGGAGCACCCAACGAGGCAGGGGGGAGCCCCCCAGGCTGCCCAGGACCCCTCACCTGTGCCCAGGCTGAGGCGGATCCCCCCCAGCTGGCGCTTGGCAAAGGCTTCGTGGTGCCAGAGGGTGAACTCGGCGCAGGCTTCAGCCAGGTCCTTCGCCTGGAAGCCATCGTAGACCATGGTGTGGTTGAAGAGGGGGTTGAGGCTCCTCTTGACCACCCGAGTCTTCTGCCGGCTGGCCTTGCTGTCGTCTGGCAGGACGTAGCTGGAGGGTGGGGGACAGTGGGGTGAGGAAGGGGACACCGACCCTCCAGGAGCTGGGTTAGTGGCTGGGGTTGTAGGGTGGGTGGTTGGGCTTGACGGCCTTGAAGGTCTTTTCCAACCCTGATGGTTCTTTGGTTGGAGAAGACCTTAAAGATCTTGGGTACATCTGGCCATCAAGTCCAACCATTCCCCCACCCCTGCCAGGGCTCCACTGACCCCCATCCCTCCCCCCACATCTTTGAGGGCTTGGAGACCCCTCCAGGCTCAGGGACTCCCCCACTGCCCTGGGTAGCCTGGGCCAGGCCTGGGGAAACCTTGCTGGGGAGTTGTTCTCCCTAAGACAAATTCTCCTGGATGCCCCCCTAGGTGTCCCCCTGAGTGTCCCCATTGGTGTCCCCTGTGTATCCTCCAGGTGCCTCCTGGATGTCCCTGTTGGTGTCCCCTGGCTGTCCCTCTGGGTGCCCTCTAGATGTCCCTTAGATGTCCCCTTTGGTGCCCCTGGACATCCCCCTGGGTGTCCCCTGAGTGTCCCAGGTTGTCCCCAGCTCTCACCACTGCACAAAGGCGTCCACGGTGCCGCTCTGCAGCGGGATGAGGCTCTGAGCATCCTTCACCCAGATGTGCAGCTCACCTGTGGGGGGCAGCCCCCTGCCTGTGGGTGGGAGGGGTCAGGAGCCCACTTTGTCCCCAGGGACCAGATGAAGGGGAGCAGATGGGGGAGGAGGGTGCCCAGGGTGCCCAGGTTGCCAGTTTCCCCCTTTCCCCTTGGTGCCACCTCACAGTCCAGCCCCACAGCTCCAGCTCTGGAGGGGTCTCCATGCTGGACCTGGGGGTCTCCCAATTGGAGTGGAGGGAGTCTCCAGCTGCCCACTGGCACTTCTCACCTTCTGAGCCAGCAGGGATGAACTTCAGTGCCAGGTTGAGGTTGCCCCGGCTGGGGAGGCCATCTGAGGAGATGGGCATCTGGGGATGATGAGGGGGGTTATAGGGAGCTGTGGATGGGGGTGAGAGGGCTGGTGAGCGACCAAGGACTCACCCTGGGCTGGAGGCTGAACCACTCGGGGCTCGTGTTGGCCCAGTCCCAAGCGCCCAGCGCGATCTCCACCTCCCCCAGGAACAGGTTCCTGCCCAGGCTGTCGTGGTGCCACACCGAGAGGTTCAGGGTCCGGCCCTGCAGGTCCCTCTTCTCCAGCTTGTACTGGTGGGGATGGGACATGGATGGGGTGAGATCATCGATCCATCCATCCCCACTTGCCCACCCACCCTGCCAGGAACTAGCAGAAACCCCTCCAACCCCACCCCAAAGCAGGGTTAGAAACCTTGAGCAACCCTAACCCTGACCTTGAGGGTCTCGTTGAAGATGGGATCCAAGCTCCTCTTCCTCACCGAGGTCTTGCGTTTGCTGCGGTTGGACTTATCGGGCAGCAGGTAGGTCTTGATGTACCTGGAGCCCCCCCCAGAAACCCCCCACACACGCACAAGGTGATGCCCTGGGTATCACAATGGGCATCTGCTGAGCATCATCCTTTAGGATCAGGGCAACTCACGGGTCCGATCGCTGCTTCTTGGCCTCGGCCAGCTCGCGGCACCGCAGGACGTGGACCTGCAGCTCCTTGGTGGCCGGCTCGTAGCGCAGGGAGAACTGGACACAGCCCCGCACGGCCACCTTGCCCAGTTCCCCCTCGCTGTACAGGCTCATCAGGCTGCTGCTCAGCTGTGGGGCAGGGGATGGGGTCAGCGGGGGACACTCCCCACGCACAGACCCCACCAGCCACCCCAGTCCGTACCGTGGAGGAGCTGAGGCTGGACACGGAGGAGCTGGTGGTCAGGAGGCTGTCTGGGGGTCTGTGGCTGTTCTGTGGGGACACACGGCCTAGGGACCCCTCATCTGTCTGGGGGGCTCGTGGTTCCTGGGCATGGGAAGGAGAGAGGGTCAGCACCCCCAGCCCCGGACCCCAGTTCCTTGTGCAAGCACCCAGTTCCCAGCCAGGACTTGGAGCTTGGGCACAGCCCGAGCCGTGCTGGCTTTGTGTGCCCCACACAGCCCCCTCCCACCCCATAGAGCCCTGTACAGCCCCCTCCACACCCCCAATGCTATACAGCCACCTCCAGCCCCATATAAGCCCCTCAAACCCCACAGAGTCCCTCAACCCCATACAGCTCTGTATAGACCCTCTAGCCCCACTCCAACAGCAACCTCAAGCCCCATGGAGCCCCTTAACCCCATACATCCCTCCTCAACCCCATGCAGACCTCCCCTAGCCCCCCCATCCCACCTGCCCAGCCTCAGGGCCGTTGTGTGTGGGGTCAGGCTCATCCTCCTCTTCCTCTGTGCTGGAGGTGTTGAAGGGGTTCCCACCTGCAAGGATATGGGGTGGGTAGGGGGATCCCACTACAGTAGGGATGGACATGGGGAGGGGTCTCTCAAGGGATGGGGGGCCATGATGGGGCTGGTAACAGAGCTGGGGGGCTCCAGACCCCACAAATTTGGATGGCACAGACACCCCCCCTCCCTCCCAGTTACCTGGCTGGGCTGGGCTGTCCCGATCTCTCACGGGGCTGTCACCCTGGCACTGGTGCTGTGACACTGGGGTCCCCTCCAGGGCCGGGGCAGTGTGGTTGGGCTGTGGGGTGGCACTGATGGTGAACACGGGCACCCCAGGCACCCTCCTCACCCCTCAATCCAGCCCCGCTAGAGGGTCCCTGAGGATGGGTGGGGGACATCCCATGGGATACAGGCTCGCCACACCCCTGGGTTTAAGGTCAGACTGGTCCAAATGGCAGAACCCTCTGTGGAGGGGGACACTGCAGACCTGGGATCACCTTGGGGTGACCCAGAGTGGTCCCTGCTGCTTGAGCCCAACACAGAGGTGTTGGGTACCAGCTCCAGGCTCACCCCCCCCCCCCCCTCCACTGGCCACCAACCTGGGGCTCTGTGGCTGCCGGAGCCTCATCCTCCGTAGTGGGGCTGCGGGAAGAGACCCTTGTTAATTCCTCTTGATGAGGCATCAGGCTAATGAGGACTTTGTTCCCGATCCCACATCCCCTCCAGAGTCACAGAAACCCCCTGGGTGGTGGGACAGACACTGGGACACTGGACAGACTGACACTGGGACGGTGGACAGACACTGGGAGGGTGGACAGACACTGGGACACTGGACAGACTGACACTGAGAGGGCAGACAGACACTGGGAGGGTGGTCAGACAAACCCCAGGACACTGGACAGACCCCAGAATGAGCTGCTCTGGGCCATCCCCTTCTCCATGGGCTCTGCTTCCATGTCCCAGGGCACCCCAGTGTGGGTGGTGCCACCCCAGGGAGGTACCAGTAGGTGCCACCAGCCCTGGGGCACCCATGGGTGAGACTCCCCGACCCCTCACCTCTCCTCTGGCTCTGTTGCACCATCCTCATCCTCCTTCTCCTCCACCAGCGGCTCCCCGATGGCCTCCAGCTCTCCCAGACTGGAGCCATCCTCCAGATCCCCTGCTCCTGGGGACATTGGGGTCCTCAGCGGGCTGAGCCCCCCATCCCTGCTGGGTGACCCCTCCCGCTGTGACCCCATCCCTCGCCTACCCCGAGGTCTCCTCCTGCGGCGGATAGAGGCTCGGACCAGGTCGGAGCCCAGCGGGTACTGGTGGCGCTGAGCGCGGGCATCACAGAACCAGTCCCCCGTGAGGATCCTCAGCCGAGCGGGGTCCGACACCAACTTGCGGAGCTTGCTGGGGTGGGAGGGTGCCACTGGGTGCCCCATGACCCCAGTGCTGCCACCAACCCCTGTGCCATCCCCCAGTCACCCTTCCCAGGTCACCACGACTAACCCTGGGGACACCGGCTGCAGCGTCCCGCGGGGTTTGGGATCCCTCGTGCTGGTGTCACCCACTGTAGGGCTGCATCCTGGGTGGGCTCAGGGGGTGTCCACATCCCCAGGGGACCCACAGCCTGGCTGCTCACTCCCCAGGGGTGACGGACCCTGAGGTGGCTGCTCTTGGGGTGAGTGACCCCAAATCAGCTGCTCTTGGGGCTTCACCCTATTCTGAAGGGCAAATGGACCCCAAGTTGGCTGCATCCTCAAGGGGGACTCACACCATCCTCTAGGGTGACTGAACCCAAACTGGCTGCTCTTGGGGTCTCACCTTGTGCCAAAGGGCAACGAACCTCAAGCTTGTTCCTCTTAGGGTTTCACACCATCCCCTAGGACGATGAACCCCAAGTCAACTGCTCTTGGGGATTTCACCCTGTCCCAAAGGGCAACGGACCCCACATTGGCTGCTCTTGGGCTTTCACCCCATCCTCTATGTTGATGAACCCCAAACTGGCTGTTTGTAGGGAGGGTTCCCACTGGCCCCAGGGCTGAGGCTGAGCAGGGACCCCCCCATACCTGATGCGCCCCTCCTCGCGCCGACGCAGCTGCCAGTCCCGGCGCAGGACGTCGGCGATAGCCTGACGCTCCTCATCCGTCAGGAAGCTCAAGTCCAGCAGCACCTCATCCCCCAGCTCCAGCGCCATAGCGGGGTGGGTGGACCCTTGGGGGGCACCCCAGGGTGCAGTGGGGTGCAGCCGGGGGTGCTCAGCGTGCCGGGCATGAACCAGCGATGCCAACATCTGCGGAGACACCCTGGGGCTGTGCGGGGCCGAGAATCATCCTGAGCCGCTGCAGGGACACAGAGCAGGGAGTCAGCAACGACCCCACATCCCACCCTAAAACACCCACAGGGGGGACAGGCTGTGGGGGGGTGATGCCGGGGTGCCAAAGGAATGAGCTGCTAGCCCTGCTGCCGGGCTGGGCGCCAGGACCCTGCCCACAGCCCCTGTTTGCACAGGGTGTTTGCTCAGGGCCAGCCCTGCCCCTGTCTGAGTTCCCACGGGTGCCCCAGGTGCCACCGCACCCGGATGGGTGGCAAAGGGACCTGGGCTGAGTCTGAACCAGACTGGCTCTCACCCCACTGCCTGGAGTTGCCAAACTGTGGCCCTTCCTGACTGGGCTGTGGGATGCTGAGGGGAGGAAGTTGCAGCAGCAGTGGGGCAGGATGAGTCCCACTGCCCCCCCTTCCCCCCACTGCCCTGGCACTGCCACCCCTGGGGGTCTGACCAGTGATCCTGTGCCCAACCCCAGGTGCCCCAGTCCCAGCCCTGGGTGGGGTCCAAACATAGTTGTGGGGACCCCAGAGCAGGATCGGAGCACCCCGGTGTTAGTGGATGGGCTGGGTGCCAACCTCACCACAGTCCCCCCCACCCCCTCCCCTCACCCTAAATCACCACCAGGAACCCCCACACATGCACTGGGGTCCCCACATACTACCCAGACCTTCCCCCAGAACCACCTCATCAGTCAGGGAGAGCCTACGACACCCTCCAGCACCCTGCCACACCCCCCAGCACCTTGTGACACCCCAAAGCATCCTGTGGCACCCCCCAACATCCTGTGACACCCTCCCCCAGCACCCTGCAATAACCCTAGCACCTTGTGACCTCCTGCAGCACCCTCTGACACCCCCAGCACCCTGCAATAACCTCCAGCACACTCTGCCCCCACCCCAGCACCCTCTGAACCACCACCAGCACCTTATGACCCCTCCCAGCACCCTCTGACGCCCCTAATACCCTCTAACCCCCATCAGCACCCCGCAAAACCCCTCAACACCCTCTGTCTCCCACCAGCACCCTCTGAACCCCTCTCCCAGCACCTTATGGCCCCTCCCAGCACCCTGTGACCCCCATCAGCACCCTGCAAAATCCTCTAGCACCCTCTGACCCACCCCAGCACCCTCTGACCCCCCTATACCCTCTGAAACCCTCTCCCAGCACCCTCTGAACCACACCAGCACCCTGCAACACCCCTTAGCACCCTCTGAACCCCCTCCCAGCACCTTATGACCCCCCTCGCCAAGCACCCTGTGACCCCCTGCAAGTACCTCACACCCAGCCGGGCTGCAGGGAGAGTCTTGGGGGGCATCTACCCGCTGCCCCAGGGTTGGGGTGCTGCCGCTGCTGTCTCTCCACCGCAGATCTTATCCTGTTTACTGGTGGCTGGTGGTTGGGGAGGTGGCTCCCCCCCACCCCGGAACAGACCCAGCGCCCCAAGAAGTCCCCCTGGGTCTGGCCCAGGCACCGTCGCCCTTCTGGGGGGACCCCTTCGGTGGGTGCAGCCGGGGCAGGAACGAGCACCCAGGTCCTGCTGGCACACAGCGGGGTGCTGGCACCCGGCCCCCAACCCTGCAGGGAGACCAGTCAAACCAGTTAAACCTCCCCAGTCAGCCATAACTGGTGTGTGTGTGGGGTTGGGGAGGGGGGGTGCATGTCCCCAATGTTTTCTTCACAGGCAGTCAGTTGTGATGGGGGAGGGGGTGATGGATGGCGGAAAACACCCCGACACCCCCCCTGCCGTCCTCCTCAAAATGAACCCCCAGACCCCCCTACAAGACCCCTGGGGACTGGCAAACCCCAGTAGCACCCACCACAGCCCATGACTGCACCCCACCAGTACCCCCCACCCTTCTCCCAGCATTGGAAGTCCTGCAGCCCATCACCATGACCTTGGACCCCCATGCAACCCTCCCTTCCCCCCCCAGTCAGGCCAGGCCTTGGCACTGGGACCATAAAACCCCACCACAGGGATTGGGGTCCCACAGCCCCCATCTCACCCTTCTCAGTGGGGAGCAGAATGGGGC
>VXBP01010568.1:30174-84629 GCA_013400115.1 Rhinopomastus cyanomelas
CCTGTGACACCCTCCCCCAGCCCCCTGCAATAACCCTAGCACCTTGTGACCTCCTGCAGCACCCTCTGACACCCCCAGCACCCTGCAATAACCTCCAGCACACTCTGCCCCCACCCCAGCACCCTCTGAACCACCACCAGCACCTTATGACCCCTCCCAGCACCCTCTGACGCCCCTAATACCCTCTAACCCCCATCAGCACCCTGCAAAACCCCTCAACACCCTCTGTCTCCCACCAGCACCCTCTGAACCCCTCTCCCAGCACCTTATGGCCCCTCCCAGCACCCTGTGACCCCCATCAGCACCCTGCAAAATCCTCTAGCACCCTCTGACCCACCCCAGCACCCTCTGACCCCCCTATACCCTCTGAAACCCTCTCCCAGCACCCTCTGAACCCCCCCAGCACCCTCTGAACCCCCTCCCAGCACCTTATGACCCCCCTCGCCAAGCACCCTGTGACCCCCTGCAAGTACCTCACACCCAGCCGGGCTGCAGGGAGAGTCTTGGGGGGCATCTACCCGCTGCCCCAGGGTTGGGGTGCTGCCGCTGCTGTCTCTCCACCGCAGATCTTATCCTGTTTACTGGTGGCTGGTGGTTGGGGAGGTGGCTCCCCCCCNCTCCTCCCAGCATTGGAAGTCCTGCAGCCCATCACCATGACCTTGGACCCCCATGCAACCCTCCCTTCCCCCCCCCCAGTCAGGCCAGGCCTTGGCACTGGGACCATAAAACCCCACCACAGGGATTGGGGTCCCACAGCCCCCATCTCACCCTTCTCAGTGGGGAGCAGAATGGGGCGGGACCTGCACCCCCACAAAGCAGAGCAAGAGGAGTCAGACTCCAGCCCCCACCCTCCACCCCAGGGTGCTGGAGCAGCCCTGGGGTGAGCAGCGAGGGGGGAGCCCCATGGCCACCCTTACCTGCCCAGGGCTGCGCGTGGGGGATGGCAGTGGCCCGGTCCCCCCCACCCTGGCACCCCACGGTGACCCTCGCGGCAGTGGGTGGCCCCCGGATCCCCACCCTCGCCTGGGTGCTGGCGGCCTCGAGCTGAGGCAACCGCAGGTGAGTGAGAGAGAAAGCAGGGACTGGAGCCCCAGCACCAGCCGGACGGGACTGAACTGGGTTGAACTGGGCTGAACTGGGAGGCGGCAGGCAGCCTGGGAAGGGCTGGTGTGGAAGGGAGCACTCCAGGGCAAGGGGACCCCCCGCAAGCCAAGGGTGTGGGCATGGGGTCCCATCCTCACTGAGGGAATTCTGGGGGGTGCACGGGGCAGGATGTGGCCTTTGGCTGCTCCAAGGCTGCACTGGGGATACTGGGTGGGCTGATCTCTGCTGGGCCACAGCACTCTGAAGCCCTTGACCCCAAAAGCCCTTTGTGGGATCCACAGGGTACCCTCATCCCCATGGATCCCAGTCTGTGGGTCAGCCCCCAGCCCATGGGTAACCCCAGACCCCATCCTATAGGTACCCCCAGCCCATGGGACAGCCCATGAGTAACCCCAGACCCCATCACATGGGTCCCCTCAGCCTGTGGGACTGTCCTCAGCCCAGGAGTACCCCCAGACCCCATCCTATAGGTACCCCCAACCTGTGGGACAGCTCCCAGCCCATGGGTACCCCCAGGCCCTATGTGACAGCCCCCCGTCTCCAGCTCCCACTCTGCCCAGTTCAATCCCATTTTGCTCCTAAGCTCCCAACCACCCAGGACCACCATGGGTGCTCAGCCCCCCACTGAATCAATCCAGTGGTGCCCTGCAGTGTGCCCCCCCTGCCCCTATAGGATCTTTCTCCAGCACAACAGGTCCCGTGCCTCAGTTTCCCTCCCACCACCCAGTTCAGCTTTGCTGGGAGACAGCAGTGCTGCTGGGGGAGAACTGCCTGTCAGCACCAGCCCAGCCCAGCCCCGCAAGAAACGGGGATTATTTTTAGGGTGGTTACTAAGGAAATGAGACTTTAGCAATAGCTCTGTCGGCTGCCCTCCTCTTCCTCCCCTCACAGGGCTCTGGTTGCTCAGCCCTGCTGTGGGGAGGACCCAGAGGGATGAGGTCCGCGCTGCGGGTGCTCTGCAAACCCAGCAAGCATGGGCAGGGCTCTGCGGGGTGGTGCTGGTCAGGGACTGGTGTGTCCCCATAGGGCTGGTGCCTCAGCTCAGGGTCCCTGTGGGATCCTTTGTATCAGTGATGGGAGATGGTTATGGGCTGAGGGGGGGTGAGAAAGGACAGGGAAGGATCCATCCCCTGCTCCTGGGGCTCTGGAGATGGAGGGCAGGAGCGAGGGAAGGATGCAGGGATGGATGGATGGGATGGATGGATGGAAGGAAGGAGGGAGGGAGGGATGGAAGGAAGGAGGGAGGGAGGGGTAGATGGATGGAGGAACAGACAGATGGAGGGAAAGATGGATGAAGAAATGGAGGGATGGATGTATGGAGGGAGGGAAGGGGGGAAAGATGGAGAGAGGAACAGACAGATGGAAGGAGGAATGGAAAGAAGGAAGGATGGACAGACAGACAGACAGTGCCCAACACCCTGGTGATGGCCACGGCACAAGACAGAGCCCAGCCCTGCAGCCGGAGGTGTGGGGCAGCAGCAGGTCACATCCCTGGTGACCCACAGCGGTCTGCAGTGCCCACCCTCAGCCCAGTGTGGCCAGAGGCTGAGTCAGCCCACTGACACCCACAAACACCCTGGCCACCAGCACAAGGTGCTGGGCTGGTCCCTAGGGACAGTTTTCCTTGCAAAGGCCCCGGGGCCAGGGAGCCAACTCCTCCTGCAGCAGCATCCAAGGGAGGAAACTGCTCTCTGCTGGGTGCTGGGAGCACCCCCAGGGGTGCAGAGAACAGGTTCTGCCTCATTGCTGCACTGGGTGTTCAGGGTGCAGGGGCAAGGAGCAAGTCCCATCCTGCACCCCAACACAGCTCTTTCCCCCCAAGGACTGGCTGTTCAGGAGGTGCAGGCAAACCCAGCTCTTTGGGGTGGGGAACAGAGCAGGGCTGCACCCCCAGCATCCACAGGACCACCAGCCAAGGAGGGCCAGAGTGGGCTGCAGGGTCTAGGAATCATCAAGCTGCCTTCAAAGCTGCCCCACAAACAAACCCCACTCACCTTCTGCCATCACTTTCACATCTCCCCATCAGCTCCTGAAGTGATGGGGCCGTCTGGCACTGATTCCCTTCCCAGGGACTTGGCGCCCAGTGCCCTCTGATCTGCCGTGGCAATGGACCCCAGCTCCCACAGGATCAGACTCCAGCCCCTTCTCTTCATTTTTGAAAAGAAAAAATGTTAATGAAACTGTAAAAACCAACAAAGTCGGGACCTCATGGTGCTTCCACCCTCAGCTCTGGCTGATGAACAGGATCTGAAGAAGATCAGGGCTTCAAGAGCCCCAGTGCTGGGTCTTGCAGCCCCTTCCCCATTCCTGCCTGAGAAACAAGGTAGAACCATGGAATCATCAAGGTTCAAAAAGACCTTCAAGATCATCAAGTCCAACCATCCACCCTACAACCCTCAAACTCTGAGCCAGCTCCTGAAACACCATGATGAAACTCCAGTAGGAGGGAGCTGCAGCCTTGGAGGCACCAGATGAGGACAAACAGGCAGGAGACAGTGAGGTCACTGCCATGAGTGGCTTTGGCAGGTCAGGACAGACCCTCCTGGAGAAGGCTCTGGTGGGACCTTCCAACCCCTGAAAGGAGCTGTCAGAAGGCTGAGGAAGACTGTTCCCAAGGGCAGGGAACAATAGGATGAGGGGTCATGGTTTGGAGCTGGAAAAGGGCAGAGTGAGGCTGGACAGGAGGAAAAAATTGTTGAATCTGAGGGTGGGGGATCCCTGGAACAGGCTGCCCAGAGAGGGGGTGGAGGTCCCATCCTTGGAGCCATTCAAGGTTAGGCTGGATGAGGCACTAGGCAACCTGGTCTGGTGAGAGATGGCCCTGCTTGGTGTTGGGTGGCTGGACTGGATGACCTTTGGGGGTTCCTTCCAACCCAGCACACTCGATGATTTTGTACACCCCCCCCCCCCCCAGGCTCCAGCAGCCCCCAGGGCTGGACTGGTCCCATTGAGAGGCAGAAGGCAGAAACAAGACTATCCTGGCCCATTGAGACTAGCTGCTTCCATCTCACCTCCAGCCACTACAGCCACCTCCCACAGCCCTTCAGACAGATTCCCACAGCTCCCAGGGCTTCAGAGGTGGGTTAGAAAAATCCCACCAGCCTGAGAGTCAGGTGGGGACCAGCAGGACACTCACAGCAGCAGTGCCAGCTCAGCAGGCTCCTGGGTGGAGGAGTGGGAGGGTTTCTCCCTCACTTCATACTCCAGCTACAGACACTGTTGGATGGATCCTTGGGACATCGATCGGCAGCACCGCTACCGCCACTTCCCAGTCTGGAGCTGAAGCTGGGGCTGGAGTTGCTGGAGCAGAGCAGTTGGATGGAGGGGCCAGAAGATTGGTTTGTACCACGGCTGAGCCCTCCAGCACCTGAGCCTTGTCCACAACTGGATTTTGAGGCTGATCCACATCCCCCCACAGTGCAGCTCCAGCCTCTGGGTATCAGATGTAAAACTGGCTGCTGCAGTAGCAGTTGCTACAGACCAACTCCCTTCACTCCCAGTTCAGGCAGCAAGATCCTGCTGGGAGACCTGAGACATTCCACTCCTGCAAAGGACCAGCACACAGCTCCCTTCCCCAAGAGCCTACAGGGAAAGGGAAGGTGGAGGGGGTCTGCCCTGGCAGGGAAAGGACCCCAAAAAACCAGAGATGCCAGAGATTAATGTAAAGGGAACAGCTCAACAGGATGAACCTGCAGGGGGAGGGTTACTGTCTGCTAACCATCCTCCTCCTCTCCAGATGGGATCAACAAAAGGCAGGATCAGGCAGAGCTCAGAGCCCAGGACCCCTCCCAAAACATAACAGACTCTCTGGCTTTGAGAGAAGACATTAAATCCTGCAAGCACTTCTCATGCTGCAGCCATCAGCTGCCTCACATGCCAAATCTGAAAACAGGGCCATGAGGTTTGCCCTGAAGCAGAGAAAAGGGCAAATTCTTCAAGGAAAAGCTTGTGCAGAGCTTCAGGGTCTGGCTGCTGCACCGAGGCAGATGCACTGCCATGGGGCAGGAGCGGGGAACAGCAACCCTCCTCCCAGCTGGAAGGAGGGAAGAGCCCTGACTAAGAGATGCAGCACTTGGAGACATCCACAGAAAGAAGTTTATTTCCCCTACTGTCAGGATTACGAAACCACAGAAGCAGAGTTTAAATATTTACAAAGTCATCCAGCGCCCCGCAGAGATGAAGAGAACAAAGGGTGAGGGGCTGGAGGGCTGGCGAGGGGCATCGCTGCAGAGCTCTGCGATGGGGGCAGAGCAGGGGGAGCACAGAACCAGCACCTGCAAGGGGGAGGCCAGGAGAAACCTTTAATGTGGCCGATCCGAGGGGGCACTGAGAAAAAGCCAGCGGCAGTGAGACAAAGAGAGCTGTGAGAGGAGGATGATCCTTACCCACCCACGCTGAGACAAGGCAGTCTGGGCACTGCTGGGGCTCCTCCACACTCCCTCAGCCCATCCCTCGCAGATGTCTGTGGACACTGACCTTCTCTGCGTGGGTACAGCCAGCTCTGAGTCCAGTGTGGCCACTCGGGTGGCTCTGTGGTGCCTCGTGCTCCCATTAACCCCTTCGGATGCCCAGAACCTCTACTGGTGGATGTGCCGTTGGCTGTTGGGCCAGGAGTCGATCTTCCACACTCCAACCCTCTAGGAGGTCCATTTGCTGAGTAAGAATTCCCAGTTCCAATCCCAGAGCTGGGAAAAAAAGCAGCAGGAGGAAGCAGCAAGGGTTTTCCTGGCGGGGAATGGCACTCAGCGTGTTCTCGGAAGTCCCAGGAGTGGGGACTGCGACCGGCAGCCCCGTTCCCAGCCTCCCCAGACCACTTGTAAGTCTCTGCTTTGGCAATGCTCGTGTGGCTCATCAATAAAACCCCGCAGCGATGCCAACACAGGCCTGGGAGGCTCTTCTAGGTTATTGCTACTGTGTAAGACAGGTTGGCTTCAGCCCTGGGGCCAGGGACTCTGAGCGCATCCGTGGCAGCTCCCACTGAGGAATCGGACTGCAGGGGAAAACAGAGGCAAAGGACGCAGCTCTCCTGTGCAACTGGCTCATCCTGGGGCCCAGCAGCCATGGGCTGGTGGGGTGGAGCCTGCAGCAACACAAGGCAGCTCAGCCAGACATGGTCCTGCCCTGGAGAGGTTCTCTTTGATCAACGTCTCTTGGCTTTCGCAGCAGCCCCAGGCCCTGCAGCCTCCAGTCGCTCTCCTGGGTTGGAAGTGGCAGCACAGAGCAGTGGTTCCAGGTAGATGGGGAAGGGTGATGGGGTCTGCACAACCCCACCCACCCCAGAAAGGCCAGTGTTGGGTGGTAGAGACAACTGGGTACCAGGGAGAAAGGGAAGGGGTTCAAGGGAGTATTTAAAAGGGACTGAGGAAAAGCAGAAAACAAGAAGCTCAAGAGGAAAACCCCAAGTTTCCCTTCCTCTAGACAAGCTGAACAGATGGGAGAGGATGAGGAGGCACATGGGGGCAGATCTGAGGGTCACAAGATGATCAGGAATGGGCTTCCTGCTCCAAGGAAGCCACAGGGGTGGCAGGCAGTGGAGCTGTCGAGCTGGTCTTTCAAGGCATGAGTGGGAAAGCTGCTCTCCAAGGGGATCTGCTCAACCACACATGACCCTGCATCCACACTCTTGTGTAAAAAGCCACCTGGTTCAGAGGCCTCCAGAAAGCAGCATCTGCAGGTCAGAGTCTCAGAAAGCACAGCCCTTGACCTCCACACCCTAGACAAAGCTTTTGGTCACATCCAAATTCTACCCCTTACTCCCCATCCTGCCTGATCTGGGGCTTGGAAGGGCCGTCAGCCTCAACCCAGTGCTGCCAGGCAGTGTTTCTCACACCAAAGTGAGCCCTGGTTTTTCCCCAGGTGAGCTCCTCAAGCCTCAGCAAGCCTTGACCCCACCACAAGAAAGCCAGTGCTCCAGCTTGCTGCTGGAAAGCCCAACCAGGACCACGATGCTTCCTAGTCCCCTCAGCTTTTTTAATCTCCAATGGTCCCACTAAGCTCAGGGCTTGGGTGCTGCTCTCACAGATGATTTCCAAGCCCCACACTAAGCCTCGTGCCCCAGAAACACAAACCTGCGGCTGCTGCCGCCTCCGCAGGCACAGGAACGCTGCGACACACAACGCACCGGGGATCAAAGGAAAGCAAGAGGCTCAGGAGAAGCACTGCAACGACTTCAGACACCTGGAGAAGCAGGGAAGCTGCATTTTTCTCTGGCACAAGCTAAAAGGGACTCAGCAGTAGAATCCCAAGTCCTTAACAGGCTACTGAAAGCGTGCAGGTGGCCACGAGTCCTTCCCAAACCAGCTGATCTGCCTTCCCTGCCTTTCTGGGCTCGCCAGCAGGCCCAGATGGGTTTGCCCTGCCACGGAGCGTTCGTCCCACCATCAACATCCTCCTGTGACTACAGGGGCACTCTGCACCCACGGTTACTTGAGGAAGCTCTAGACAGTTTGCCAAGAGGAAGGAACCAGGTGATCAGAGAGAACCTCACGAGCTCCTCGCACTCCTGAGCCAGGAGACAGGGTCTGCCTCGTGGCTCTGTGCTTGGCACCGAAAGCAAAGGCGCCCAGGCCTCCCCTTTCCTTTCCTCATCGCGTTTCTACACGTCAAACGCAAGGAAGGGAGAGAGCGGGAGGCTTCAGGCCCCCTGACATCCGGAGACAACACCATGGACAGAACAAAAACAGAAGGAAAAGAAGCCACTTCCAAGGAAACAAAGATGAGCTGCTACAATGGAGCGGAGCTGCCACCTTCCCCGGAAAGAGCCCGGCAGAGGCCCCTGCCTCCGTCTCGCTGGATCGGTCACAGTTCCTTCCTTGGGGTGCCCACGGCGTGGGGAGGTCCCAGCTGCCATCACCGCAAGTGGAGTGTGAGAACGATGGTCACAATCGCCCCCAGGAAAAGGACAAAGGGCAGCCAGGTCTTCACAAATCCCCCTACGCTGCAAAACGGAAAGTCAAGAGGTTGCAATGTAAGAAATCAGCAGAGGGGGACGAAAGGGAGGGAAGGGTGTGGGAATGACTGGGGAAACTGGAGTGGGACAGATACTCTTCTGACTTTCTCATCCGTTGCTGGCACTGCCACACATCACGTCCTGGAGATTCAGCCAGTGTTAAAACAGAGACTGAATTTGATCCACAAATAACTACTTTGGGAACAACAGGGCTGGAGTCTCCTTTCAGCTTAAATTCAGGTCAAAGAGCAGCACGTTTCACATCTGCCCAGACAGGAGACCACAGAAAATGACACCCATTACCAGCAGCCTCATTATTCCGCCTGCTGGATTGTTGAACTGAGACAGCAGGGACTCCAGCTGCCCAAAAGCTGGAAGAGAAGCTTTTCCAGAACAGAGAAGACCCAACAGAAGTGGAGCAACTCAAAAGCTTTCCACAGGGCAGCCCCTGCAGCAGCTCCTCTCCAGGCACGCGATGCTGAAATGGAGATTCAGTGCCCATTCCAAGGAGGAATGCTCGGGGCTTCCCTCTCCACTCAAGTTGGAAATCTGACTGGTTTATGTAAACAAGATTCAAGAGAGGGGAGGAGAAACCAGTAATCCTTGGAGACGAGCCATTCCGCGACCTTCTGTTCTGACCTAACCCAGCCAAAAGCCACCATGGAGTGAGATTTGCTGTAGCCAGCGTGTCCCACATTCCAGGCACCCGAAATCAGCTATTTTGGGAGCAGCAGCTAGAGATCCCTGCAAGTCCTCACAGTTCCTTCCCTAAGAACAGGCAGCAGGCAGTGACGGTACCACCTACCAGCCACACACACCCACACGGTGGTGGTGGGGGGAGAGATGTTCCCCCCTTCTCTCTACAGGACAGGCTGGAGCTTTAGAGAGCTTGGAGGAACAGGAGACACGGAGCCTGCTGGGTGTAGGCTGCTCCTTGGCTCACCTCACGTACTTCCCATAGAGGAGGGAGAAGAAGCAGAGCTTCACCATGTTCCAGGAGGTGCTGTTATCGTATCTCATTAAGTTTAAGGCCAGAGCCACATGGGAATGGCAGTTATCACAGCAAAGGTTGTGCTGGAAGAGAAAAACAAGGGTATGGGATTAGAGATGCTGTCCTTGAGCTCTTCCTCACTTGTGTAACTAGGGCTGGTGTGGAGTCACCAGTCCCAGCCCTGGGGATTTACTCCTGCAGGCAGAGCCCTACCATTCGGTGCTTGTACTCCTCCGAGGCGTCGTGCACGGCTGTGTCCCAGGCATTGGGACCAGTGGAGTAGACTTTGTTGGGATCTAGCTTCCAGTACCTAGAAGAGTGAGAACAGAGCCCTTTGCACCTTCACAGCTTCTTGCTCAGGAAGGTGCTCAAAGCACATGGAGAATTTCATTACCTCTGGAGCCCACAGCCCAGCAAGTGTTTGCTGCAGAGGGCAGCAGGAGCTGCTGCTCAGCACCCCAGAGAGAACCTGAACACCCTGGGGCACAGACAAAACTCTGAACTACTTTCACATCCTGTGATGTGAAACCTTCTGGCCACTCACAATGTAAATCTGACCTGACAGAGACACAGAACCCAGGTACCTCTCCTCCTCCTCCCCACTGAAAATCACGAAGGGGCTGGGAGTGACACCAGTTGGTTAGCACAGCACAGGCAGCGCTGGCTCAGAGCACTGGTTGTCACTAGTAGTTAAAATTATTTAGCTTTTATTTTAGTAATAAAGGTGTCGTTGAGCTCTTTGACTTCTAAAACAATTCCATTTAACGAGGTTTCTCGACAAGCAGAGAGAGAGTAGCCAGCAGAGCATCTCAACAGCAAGAGTAGGAACAGCCCAGCACATCTGCCTCCACAAGTTAACAGACATCTGCAGGTCACTTGATTAGGTTAATAAAAACTAACGAGAGCACTTACTTCACTGGCTTCCCAAATGCCATGTTGTCTTCCTACAAGAAAGGAAAAAGGTCTCAAGAGGGTAACCCAGCACAGTCCTTGTGCCAGACCTCAGGGCTGGATGGCCCCACAGCCTCAGCACGCTCCAGTTACACAGAATCTCAGAACATTAGGGATTGGAAAGGACCTCAAAAGATCATCCTGTCCAATCCCCCTGCCACAGCAGGATCCCCTAGATCCAGTCACACAGGAACATGTCCAGGTGGATTTGAAACATCTCCAGACGAAGAGACTCCACAACCCCCCTGGGCAGCCCCTTCCTGGGAGAAAGTTCCTTCTCATGTTGATGTAGAACCTCCTCTTTCCAGCTCACACCTGCTGCCCCTTGTCCTGTCACTGGGTGCCACTGAGTAGAGCCTGGCTCCATCCTCCTGACACCCACTCTTTCCATATTTATCAACATTAATGAGATCACCCCTCAGTCTCCTTTTTCATATCCCTTTTCCTTTTTCAATCATTTTCATACTCCTGCTCTGGGAATCTCCACACACTGATATCCTCAAGCTATATGGTCTAAGTGCCTTGTTCCCCCTCCCTTTCATCTCTTAAGTCATAGTGGTCAATGTCCAAATCTCTTAAGAGCATCAGTTACCCCAAATTAAAATGCTCTTACTCTCAAAGAATCATCCTGGCTGGAAAGGACATCCAGGATCATCAAGTCCAGCCCTCATCCCAACAGCTCCCTAACCCCTAGACCATGGCCTCAAGCGCTCAGGCTACTTAGTTTTTAAACATCTCCAAGGATGGTGACTCCACCACTTCCCTGGGCAGCCTGTTCCAGTTTCTGAGATCCAAACTACACCTCCCCGATACAACTTGAGGTCACCTCCCTTCATTCTACCAGTAATCTGGGAGAAGAGCAGCACCAGCCTTGCTACAACCTCTTTGTAGTAGCTGTAGAGAGCAGTAAGGTCTTCTCTCAGCATCCTCTTCTCCAGACTAAATAACCCCAGTTCCCTAAGCCACTGTCAGGGCACAGTCCAGCAGTTTAAAAGATTGGCAGATACCTGATGCTGAGAGAGTTGGAAGGCAGCTTCTGCTACTTAGAATTAAGAATTTACATCCAAAATTCCCAGTTAAGAGCCTGGACTAGAAACTTTTTCCCTTCTGGTCACCAAACCAGCCCCCATCTACATCTCCCAAGCAATCTTCACTGGGCACTAACCCACAGAGTAGCAGTGAAGAGCCATGACCTTGAGAGGGCAGGGCCTGATGCTGCCAGGGGAGGGTTAAGTTGTATGTTAGGAAACCTTTCCTCATGGAAAGGGGAAACAGACCCTGGAATGGACTGCCCAGAGCAGTGCTGGAGTCCCCATCCCTGGAGGCGTTGAAGGACAGCCTGGCTGTGGCCCTTAGTGTCCTGGTCTGGCTGATGGAGTGATGTTAGGTCCCAGGTTCATCCAGATGAGCTCAGAGGGATTCTCCAGCCTCAACAGTTCTGCAATTCTGTGACCTCCAGAAACGTCTGAAGAGCTCTGGCAGAACTTTGAGCAGCAGAATGAAGGCGACAGCTCCAAAGCCACCAACAGTGTGAATCAGCCCAAGTTTTGGCTTCAGCATCCAGAGCCACCGTCTACTTACCGAGACGAAGTACGGCCCCGCGAAGTCGCGGATGACACCGGTCGACGTGCAGATCCCCATATGGCCAATGATGGGGAAGAGCCATCTGCCAAGGGAATGAGCAGAGTGTCAGGCTGAGGTGTTTGCCCCCCAAACACTCCGAGCTGCCAGCTGCAGGGCACAGGACAGACACACACGTGCTGTTGTCATGTTGCAGGCAGTGCTGAAAGCAGGGGAGTGAAGTCTGCAGCAAAGGGCAGTGGTTATGGAGAGTGTGAGGTTCCACACGGCTGCCCCACAGACATCCCGGGCCAGGCTCTCCCAGAACAAACCCATTTGTGTAGCTAAGGATAAAGGTTAAACCCAGGAGAACCTGCTTTGAGTAAAACTGGACTTTGAACAACTGAAATTCCCATCTCCCTGCCCATCCACACCACAGCTTTTCATTAGGTTTCAGCCTCCCAGACAGAAAATGGGGCTCGTGGCTCCAGGAGGAGCATTCCCTCCCTTCAGTGACCCCGTTCCTTCTCTCCATTGGATATTCACAGCCCAGGGAGCAGCAGATCTAGATCCCACCCCCTTTCCATCATTAGCACTTTGAAGTAAACACTTCAGGCCAAGCTACAGCTCTCCCCGCACCCTCAGGTTTGCCATCCTACTAATCTTTCCGACAAGATGACAGCACCACCAGACAGCGACAGATTCACCAGCCACAGCTCAATCAGAGAGATCCTAAAACTATCAAAATGAGAAGGCACCGAGGTGGTTGGATGTCTCCAGCCACAGGGGCCGATAAGCAGGCGCTGAGGTTAGAATCGGCGCACGCGGCTCCCGCTGATAACAACCCAGCGACGCAGAGGAAGGGCTCCACGACGCTTGATCTTCTGCTCTGCCTGTTCCTAGCGGGTGAGATGCAGAGCAGCCAGACAGTCTGGCTACTCAGGCAGTGTTTTATCAGGTATCACAGAATTAAAGGCTGTTGCTGCCTTCAAAGCTCCAGACATCTCTTTTTCTTCATTTTCATTCTGCGCTCGGCCCTCATTCACTTTCAAAGCTGCAAATCTGAGGATGACAGGAAATGTCAGAGGGAGGAAATGGGGCCTAATGAGAGATTTTGCCAAACTAACACTGAAATTTCTGCTGTTAAACAGAACCAACAGGAAAATAATCATAAAATCAGAGTGGTTTAGGTTGGAAAAGAACTCAAAGATCATTGAGTTCCAACCTTCTGCCATCTCGTTCAAACCTCTCACCAGCTCAGGTTGCCCACAGCCCCATTCATCCTGGCCTTGAACACTTCCAGGGATGGAGCAGCCACAACCTCCCAATGCAGCCTGTTCCAGGGCCTCAGCATCCTCACGGGGAGGAATTTCTTCCTAATATCCAATCTAAATCTCCCCTCTTCCAGTTTAAAGTGATTTTGTCACTGTTCATCGGGGAACAAATGCACAGACAGACAGGGATGCTCAGTGACTGCTGACAGGACAGCTCTCTCCATCAGCTCCAACAGAACACAAGGTTAAAAGCTTTGGAAAATCCTCCAGAAGAACCCTAAGGTGGAAGTTTTAAGTCACCAAAAGACAAAGAAATAGAAAGATAAAAGAAAGTTGGTTTGGAGGTTTAGGCCAGATAACAACAGGAAAGTTGTAGCTTCCCCCTGGCAAGGAGAGTCAGGGCACAGCTCCAGATCCCAGTGGAGACCATGCCACATCTTCTACCTGACTTTCAGCTCTGGCTGGGTAAATATTATATCACCTGACTAGAAGCAGGAGGGGAAGAGGAAGGCACAAAAAGGAGCCGCTGTGTTCCCACAGTAACCCAAACAGCCACGTCTGACAGGTTTTTCCTTTTCCCACAACCAAAAGAAAACTCTGAAGTTCTCCTTGGAACCTGCCTGCACTTGGCTGACAAAGACTGGGAAGGCAAATCCACTTCTAATGCACTAAAAGCAAAATGAAAAGCCTCTCCTCGAGGCATGGGGTGGTCTAAGATTCCAGAAAAGGTTTCCACATCTCACCCAGATCCCTCTGTTCCTGCTCCTGCAGGGACAAGCCTTCTCAGCCCACAGCTTTCCCGCCACACACACACCCTTGCTGGGGGGAGGGGAGAGCCCTAACCTCGGGACAAAGTCCTTCACGGGCCCTGCAACAGCCGGGCACCCAGCACCCTTGGAGTGGAACACCCCTGGCACCTCGGAACACTCAGTTCTCTGGGCCTGGCCTTTCGAAGTACCTAGTTCTCCCAGTTTCTTGGGCCTGGCACCTCAAAACACCCAGTTCTTCCAGTTCCTTGGGCCTGGCACCTCAGAGCACCCGGTTCTCCCAGTTCCTTGGGCCTGGCACCTCAGAGCACCCAGTTCTTCCAGTTCCCTTCCCCAGAGCAGACAAGTACCCCACCACCCCAGAGAACTACTCCCTGAAGAAGCCTCCCGGAGCTACCCCTGGCCCTCGGAACAGACTCCCAAGAGCAGCCCTCAGCCCTCGGAGCAGCCTTCCACGAGCTCTCCCCCTACCAAGAGCGGTTTCCCCCTACTCCAGCGCAATCCCCAGCGCAGCCCCCCCAAGGAGGACCAGGCCCAGCAGTGGCCCGGGAGCTCTCTGTCTCGTTCCCCAGCCCCAGGCTCGGCTGGGCCGATCTCGCGGCAGTCCCCGCACTCACGTGAGGACGGGGATGGGGGTCCAGACCACACAGTGTGGGAAGCGGCCGCGATCTGCATCCAGCCCGGCCCCGGCGCCATTGAACTGCTTCATCTTGGCCTCCGCTTCCGCCATCGCCGGGGCCCGCCCCCCACGCACAGCGCGTTTGCGTCACTTCCTGGAGACCGGCGGCGCTTCCGGGTGCGGCCCGTAACCAGGAAGTGGGGGGGTACTTCCAGGGACTGTCCGAGACTTCTCGGGCCAATTTGAGACTCCTCTCGGGACTCCCTGAGACCGCCCCCTGGGCCTTCCTGAGACCCCTCCCAGGCCTCCGTGATACTCCCCCCCCACCTCAGACTCCATGAGACCCCCCTGTCCCGCACTCCCTGAGGCCCCCTCGGACTCTCTGAGACCTCTCCCGGGAATCCCTGAGACCCTCTTCTCCGGGACTCTCTGAGATCCCCTCCCCGGGACTTCTTGAGCCCCCTGGGCTAGGACATCAATCCCTGGACTCCCACCCGGATCTGGCAGCACTCCCCCTGAACCCTCCCGGACCCTCATAAGGCCTCTCTGGAACCCCTCCAATCCCCCACTCCAGGCTGAGACACCCCCGTCAGGGCCGNCTCCCCCAGCTCTGTAAAACTCCTCTACCTCAGCCCAACCTGTGGACCTCTCCCCATTAATTCCTCCCTGTAACCCAAAGCTGTGATGACTGAACCCCAGGTCCCAGAACCCCCTCAGGAAGTGCAAAACTCATCATAAGGAGCATTAAAAGTAAAGAAAGGTCACTCTGAGGCCCTCCTGCCCACTAAGAAGTGGAGGAGGAGGGCAGGGGACAGACTGCCAGGGGAGAAATAGCATTTACAACTGGAGAATCGGGTTAGAAAAATAACAATTGCTTTATTAGGAAGTTTGGATTCAACCTACACGAGAAAGCTGAAGAAAAAGAAGAATGTTTATTCCAGATTTCCACCCACCACAACACACTCGGCAAAATACAGAGTGAAAAACTCACTGCAGGAGTTAAGGAGAATAAGGAGGACAGTGCTTGCCCCAGGTTCTGCTCGATGTGAGTGCTTGAGAGAGAGCTGCTGGACATCCACTCCACACTCTTCTTGGCATCCTTCCACACTTTCCTTGCCAGCTGCTCGTTTCCTCCTCACACCAAGACCTTGAGCTGTGCTTCCCCAGTGAGGACTGTAGTTCCCAGAACTCTCTGGCACAGTCTGTGGTGTCACTCAGTCCCCTGCCAACGGGGTTTAGCTAACCAAACAGTCTTAACCCCTTCCCCTGCGTTGGTGGGTTCCTCTTCCCCAATGCGTGGTCGGGTTCCTGCTCTGCTCTCCCCACAGGCTGCCTTGGTTTATTATTAGTAAAACCTGTCCCAGCAAGAGCTGTGTTCCCAACAGTCCTTGCAAAAAGAGCTGCCACACGACAGCCCCACATTTTCCTACGATGGCTCTCCTCCATCCAAGACTTCTCTCTACCCCCTCTGCTCTCCATTCCCTGATTGTGCACAGAGTCCAGCCTTCCACGCTGATCAACGGGCTCTTTGTTCTGGGGACAAGCAGCACTTACACTGGATTTCAGACTACGGAAGCTTCCAGTTTGAAAGCCCAGGACGCTCATAACCTCCACCGGCAGCAGAAGGGATACTGATTGGGAGTAGAAAGTCTAACAGTCTGGAGGTGGCCTAGCTGCCCTCAATACATGCTAACTCGTCACACAAGTGCTCAGGCTTCAACACAACTAGCTCAGTACTGCACTGAGGACTACGATTCTGAGCCCTCCAGAGATCATCTAACATCCCTGCTTAGTTCCTAGTCTAGATGTCTAGAACCTGTTTCGGGACAGGAGGGTGGCTTGGGAGGCAGCAGGGTGGAGGCAGTGCCGCTCCCATCGAGCTACAGGACAGGCATCGTCTCAGCACGACCTGTTAGAGCAGAGCAAGAGATTGTGCTCCTCAGAATCCAACAGAGAGGGAATTCTCTGAACAATCCGGCTCCAAAAGAGAGAAGCCATGGGAATACGGACACTCCCGAGAGCAAAGCCGTGCCTGGCGCTTTGGTTTCCAATGGATACTCCCTGGTTTTGGCACTTGGGATGGAAGATGCACACCGGGGCTGTGTGTGCTGCTGCAGCAAACACCTTTTGCTCGATGAGGAGAAATCCTTGCATTGATTTGCTCCAGGAGAACACAAGTATCGGAGATGCTTAACAATCTATGAAGAGAGGCCAGCGTTCGCATCAGCTAATAGGTGCCTAGTGCCTCTGTCCAACCAGCTGATGGATTTGCTCTTCCCACCTGCATCCCACAGGCTGTTATGCAGCGCTAGGGACTGGCTCCCCTCAGCAAAACCCCTCAGTGGGATAAAGAGGGGCCAATGTTGACATCAGCTAACGGCTGCCTAGTGCCTCTGCCCGACCAGCCGATGGGATTTGCTCTTCCCACTTGCTGTTACACAGTGCTAGGGACTGTCTCCCTCGGCAAAACCCTGCAGCAAGGATGAGGCGACTGCCTCAGCGGGATGCATCTGCCCCTAGTGCTGCCTCACATTCTCCCCTCCCGTTGGGACATTTCAAACAGCCAGTTTAGTCCCTCTTCAACTAAGCGCAGGAAGGCAAAACCTGGCTGCTGGAAGCAGGGGAAGAGCAGTCATTTTCCCCAGGCTGGATTAAAAAAGAAATAATAATCAAGAAATCAATAGAGCAGTCCTGTACTGCGCAGCCTTCTTTTGTGTTTGTCAGGCAAGCAGAAGGGCTCTTCCATCGCCAGTACCGCACTGGCAGAGAACGGGTGAGCTGTAGCTGACAGCAGGGTCTTCCTAGTGACAACTGGAAAGCTGCTGCTGTTCTACTGCTATTGATCTAAGCAGAATACAAAACACCTGAAGTCAGCAGGGAAAAATAGCTGCAGTTGGAAAAGAAACTGCAGGAGAGAAGGGGGGGACAGGGAGGGGAGAGCAGGTAAGAAGTTCTCCATGCATAAAATTAAAGGCCTGGCTTTTTATTGCGGCTCTCTTGCCTGACTACAATAGTGGATCGATGTACGGAGCAGGAATTCTGCCATCACTGCTTCCGCAAGCTCTCATTTGTCGAGAAACAAAAGGTTTCGCTCCCTCTTCTGCCAGCAGCTTTGCCACCGACAGCTCCTCTCTCCTGATGCCAGCTAGGAAGCAGCAGTAAGTCCTGCTCCTCAGGACGGCAAGCTCTGCCCCCTCACCCCAGAGCCTTTCCCAGCAGAAGTCAGACCAAGCACCCGCTTGGGTTTGTCCAAGCACACAGCAGCATGGTCAGAGCTGGAGCTGGGCCTGGAGGGGATCTGGTTACTCCCCTTTCTACCCCGGCTCATCCCTGAGCCTGAAAGCAGCAGGCACCCAGCCAGCTCGTGTTCAGTAAGCGGCTTCCTTGGGAACCTTCCCTGTTGTGACAGCTCAAACATTACAGGGACTGCCAGAACCAAACCACTCAAGGAAGAGGATCCCCTCCCCCTTCTGACATTGACAACGGAGGCAGCAGCAGGCAACACCAGGCAATGGAAAATGTCACCGAGGCACTGGCTGATGGAGGACACGAGGTGTCCTTCCCCCTTTGCCCCGGAGGTGATGCTGGGCTGGGGCTGCTCTGTGGGTTTTTGTTGTTGTTTTGCCTTTCCTGAGGTCTGTGCCTGCTGCAACCCAACAGCCTCTGATCACTCAGTGTGAACCAGACACATCACTCTCATCTGGATCACTGATGGTGCTCCTCAGCAGTGCCAAAACTTACACAGGGCTCAGCCACCCACCCCAGAAGCAAAGCTCTGAAGCCACCTCACCCCTCAGCGTTAACCTGCAGGTCCTTTCGGTTTCCCTGCCACTTGAAAGCTCCGTTTCCTTCACTCTCCCTCTCCAACTGACACAGCCAACGCACAGGGCAACTTTTATGTTGAAAGGAAAAGCCATCAGTTTCTCAGGGACAAGGGGCACGAGGTGGAAGCTCTCAAAGAGCCAAGCACAGGTCACGATGATTTCTCAGCTCTGAAATCCACACAAAGGGCCACCTTGTCTCCTTGCCAGCCCCAGAGGGGGTCCGCATCGGTCTCATCTCCTGCAGCAGCAAGGCCTGAACAAGGAGCGTAACGGGCAGATGACTGAAATCCTCGCTGCACGAGCAGCAGGCTCCCATTTTGCTCAGAGCCAGGAGCCATCTTAAGCCCTTTGCAGGCTTGTTCCTGGCACCGTGAGCAGGGACAGTGAACTCATCATCAGGGCTGTCATTATTCCTCTCCCCACATCCCACAGCCTATTGCTTCTCTCCCTTCCTCAACCCAATTCCCTTACCCAAATTACCACTAAACCTCATTTTCTGGGTCCTTCGAGCCATTTCCACCCACGACTGAACCACTCGCCTTCCCCTTCCACATTTCCTCTTTGTCCAACCACCCAGGCCAAGATCTGACCTAATTAGCTGATTGCCAATCCCAGCTATGGATGCTCAGTGCTTTGCTGGAGCAGAGCCGTCCTCTAAAAGCAATTTACATCAGGCAGGACTTGAAATGAAGAGGCCTCAAAGGGCCTTCAGCTGAAAGGTGTCCAACGGGAATTTTTGAAGAGGAATTCAAATGGGTTCTGGAAATAGCAGACTGGTTTTCCAGCTCTCACTTAAGGCCTGGCAACTCTGCAGCTTGGAGGGCAGGAAAGGATTTGCAGCAGGAGCCCAGAGGAGCGAGGAAGTCTGTGATATCCTTTCGCAAGGGATCACCTCTGGGTCTAAATGTCGACGGCCAACGCACCGCGCTGGGTGTGAGGCGCTTTAAGGCAGTTGAGTGCTTTGTGGCTTCTGACAGCAGAAACCTCTCAGATCAGTCAATAATGAGGTGACAGGGACAGGTGGCCCTGGATCTGCCCCACAGCCTAAGCCAGCGGCTCTGCTTGGCAGAGCAAGAGGCTGTTTAAGAAGAGTTAAAGTCCAGGGTGGGCTCATTTTTCCCTGCTTGGCTTTTCATTCCCCCCTCGCTCCCCTTTCATTCTTGGGTTCATCAGGGACTCAACGAGGATTTTACTAGTTTTACCCCCCACCCTGGCAAAACCCAACTCAGAGACACAAACCCTGTTACAGCACTGTCACCTTTCAGTTAGACTCACTGCATCCTTCTCCCTTGCCCAGTAAGCCCCAGGCAACTGCTCTCGTCCTCAACCCAACGCTTACAGTTTTAACTCTAAACAGAGCCAGAGGTCTCCCCAGCAGAGCCCCAGACCTCCTTCCACCAACAGATCTGACCTTCCATGCCTGGATAAACCAACAGCAGCACTAACTCATAGCCAGCAGAGCTTACAGCCCCTTCTGTGGGCTCCCCAGCACCATTCCCACCATTCCCAGGTTTACTGGGGTCTCTACTCCCCATGAAGCTGCACTGTTGGACAAACAATATCCAGCCCAACCAGGTCACCCTCTGCCCACCTCCACAGAGGAGAAAGGTAGAACAAAGCCAGAACAATGCCCCCTCCAACAAAATGACACCAAGAATGAACTAGAACAAAGAATTGTTTAATTGCTTAACCCTTTCCCTTCCAGGGACCAGAGAAACAAGTGTTCTGCTCCTTCTAATGAGGGCAGTAAGGCTTGTGTGTTACCTCTACGACTGCAGGGGCCAAGTTCATGAGATGATCATCTTGAGTACTTGAAAAAAAAACCGAGAAGCAATGGTCACCGCAACACTGAGAGAATCCTAGAGCCTTGTGAACGCAGAGTCCACAGCTCCAAAACAAAAAAAAATACAGGAGGCATCTCTGCGGAACCCAGGTTGGAAGGAGTTAACCAGAAAGAGCAGGAAGAAGCTTTCCCAAAGAGGGGGCTGAAGTAAACAGCAGAGGTCAATAAAGCAACAGCTTCTCCCTACTTCCCCAGCATGATTTGTTTTTTTTATTCCTTCACCAATAAATACCAATCCCTCATTAAGAAGCAGGTAATCTGCTCGTGACAAGGGGAGAAGGGGCTAGAGGCAGGTATTTGTCTCCCTTCCTCTTCTCTCCTGTTACTATTTATCTCTCTTTTTTTTTTTTTTAACCAAAGCAGCCCTGGAAAGGAGAGGGGAAAAAAAAGCCATCCACTGCAGAGGCAGGGAATGGTGCAGCTTCCACACTGCAACCAGCAGGTAAAAGAGCTGCACTGTTTCACAAGGGTAAAAAAACAACAAAAAATAGCTGCCACAGCAAAAGGTGAATGGGGAGGGAGAGGTCTGATCTCTTCAGAGCTTTCCATCTCAGTCTGTCTCAGTTTAAAAAAGAAAAAAATCAAAGTCTGCAGGAATTGTCTACTGAAAGCTGAAGAAAGAGGAGGAAAAAAACCAACAAGAAAAGTTTGAGTGGGAGGAGAAGAGAGGAAAAGAAACAAAACCAGTCGAAAACAAAGCGGATGCGGCTGGTAGGGAAGCCTGAAGCTAAAACAGAAAAGGCCAGAGCATGTCGAGAAGCCACCCAAGTGAGGAGGATTTTCTGCTGTCTCTGGGGTTTAAAGAGCACTAAGTGCTGGGGTACACGTGGGGTGGGGGAGTTTGTCCACAAGCAAACAGGTAAAGGGAGCGAGAGGCTCCAATTACCGCGCTAGCACTGCCCGAAAAGCAGCCAAGGTGCCCTCAGCAGCCAAGTGCTGTCCCCAGAGAGCTCTGCTGCAGTGGGGGAAGATGGAGACCAGTCTGCTGTCACAGCTTGGCAGAGCACCAGGCTGGTTTGGCCTTTCTGGGCAGTGAGGGGATGATCCCACAAGGACAGGGTTGGCTAAGGCTCAGTGAAAGAGGAGATGGACACCTTTGTTCCAGGGGCAGAGCCCCAGGTAGCTCCACCACAACTGCAGGCAGAACAGCACAGGGGATCTCAGTATGCAGGGAACAGCGTCCTTGGAGAGATGCTGCCAGCTATGAGCCGCCGTGACCTCTCTCCCTCCTGCACAAGGCTCACTCAGCTCATAAAGACTCTTCTGGAAGGCAGAGGAAGGCAGTGACCTCGCTCAGGCAGCACTGCGCAGTCTCTCTCATCAACGCCTGGCAGCCAGAATCAACCAGAGAAAGGAAAGGAGGCCTCTCAGCTTTCCACAGCAGGAACAGGAAGACCAGGGATTGCAGCACATGGAAGAAGAGCCCTAACGCAGACACACACATGCGCACGCACTCCCAGACACACATCCCACACCCCTGGGACCACGGCTAGCATGTTCAGACCTTCGGCAGGAAGAAGAGATACAAGACAGCGCAGAGCAGTTAAGATCTCCAGGGGCTCTTTGGTCTTAGTTGATAGTTCTAGAAAAAACAAGCTCTTCGGCTTCGGTTGTAGCACGGCTGGGTAGGACCTGGCTGAATAGTTAGTGTTTGGCAACTGCAAGAAGGGGGATAAAACAGGGCTGAGGGTTACACGAGAGGGGAAGGGATGGAAGGACAGTGCTGCGTTCCCAGACGTTCTCCAGGCTCTGCAGCCAGAGTCAGTTTGTGCAGAGCGGGAAGAGGAAGGAGGGTTCCTGAGAGGACCGCTAATCTGTTGGATGTTACAGAGAAGGGCCACCTTGGCCGGGACAGAGCAGCTGACCCCACGGAAGTGCCGCTGCGTAAAAGCTTGAAGCTCTAGCTGCAACATACACATGGTGACACCGTTCTCAGCTCCAGCACAGGTGACGTGGAGAGGAGAAGGTGAGTAGCTACACACATTCTGTGCAATGGAGAGAGAAACTCTGGCAGAGAGCTGTTAGCAGCCCCTGTCCTCAGGAGCTTTAGCTACACGAGTCCTAGCCCTCTGATCAAACCTGCTCCCGTCACCGTCGCCTTTCTCCATGGGCTCATAGACCTCAGAAGAAAGTACTGGAGCTGGATGAGCACGTCCTGCCCTGCTGAGCTGCACATACTCAGTGCTTCACCGATTCATCAACTAAGACAGACGCCCAGAGACAAGACAGGCAATATCCAGCCCTTAACACAACACGGCTACATCTGCTGACAATGCGCTAGAGATGGAAGCCAGAAGAAAGATGCTACGGGACAAAATAGGTGTTTCATGGCCAACAACCCTAAACCAGGGGCCTCCAGACAGGCTGGCAGCACGAAAGCAGAGCCAAGCTTTCCAGACCAAGATCACTGCCGTAAATTCATTCCAGAACCCCTGCCCTAGGTTTGTTTTATTCGGGAATCTAACATCCCCTCTCCAATGCATGAACACAGGCAACACCGCCCTGTACCAGATCAAACTGCAGCTCTAGGGGGGGAAAAAAAGTAAATCACCAGCTTACACTGCTCACAGACAACTCAAAGACCCCCGTTGGGACTAAATTCCACTAAAGGCAAACCCCAGACTGCACTGCCATGCTGCTCAGTAGTGTGACGGGAGGAGGAGGAGGTGGTGGCGATGGTTTAAAGAGACGGCCGCTCCTGCCCCTGCCAGCTTGTCCTACTCTGTGCATAGTGCGAAACAGTGCAGTCATTCATCAGAGAAAGTTCAGGACCAAGGAAACCAGGTTCCCTTTCAGCCAAACAATTAGAGGAAGGAGAGGCAGTTCTCTTTTAGCTGGGCCGGCACTGGACTTGCCCCTCTGAGCTGTCTTCATCATCTGAGCCTCCAGCCCCACCACTGGTCAGTCCTGTGATCCGGTACCCCATGTTGAGCAACATCACCTCCAGCGGGTCTGCGTTCATCCGTCGCTGGTTGGCTTGGGAAGCACCTTCCATGTCAACTACCACGCGGCCATTTAGGGTTTCGCTCTGCAAAACAGGAAGGGAGAGGACTCAGCAAGGCAGCCAGAGGGGGGCTGTTGCTGCAGCTCCCAAGAGATCCCAGTAGGACAGGCTGGTCTGTGTGTTACAGCTCATGACAACGAGACAGTCTGTCGCTGCGGCTCTTACCTCTGGCCTGGGGTTCCACAGTCGAACAACTGGGTCAATGCCGCTGGTGGCCAGGAAGCAGTAACTGGGATGAGGCTGGAGACAATTGACAATCGATTCGTCTCCCTGCAGCACTCTAACGAGGTTGGTGGTTTCTTTCTCCCAGATGAAGAAGGAGCCATCATCTGACCCACTGACTATGTACTGTGCATTGCTAGGGTGAGAGGAGCAGAGGCTGGAGGTCACAGCTCTGTCTCCAGCAGACAGCAGCCATGAGGTTGCAACCCCTCACGCTTACAGATCCACACAAAGCTTCCTGTGTTGGTTCCCTCCATCTCAAAAGGCTTCTCTGAACTGCCAGCCCAACTGGATCCTCTGTGGATCCACTACAGAACCATGAAGCCACATAAGGAGGAGGGTTTGTGTCACCTTTTTCAACCCTGTAAACCAGTGTCTGCACCATTTTAGGAACACGGGGCTAGGCATGTGCTCTACCCAATGGCAGACAGCATTCTGCTGCTGCTCACACAGTCCTGCATCCCTACCACGCTCCACCAACATACCTGCCAAAGAAATTGGCTTCTTTGATGTCAGTAGTAGTGTTACAGTGGCCACAGTATCGGAACTTGTAGTCGTAGCTGCGCTCCCTCAGCACCATCTCATCCTCTGAGATAGAATCCTTGCGGCCTGTGGTTCGCAGCCGGATGGGACCACCCCCTTTCTTGTCCTCAGCTGGAAAGACAACAGATTTCCCTCATCACAAGTGGAGGAGGAACATGTTTCAGCAAACTCCAAACATTGCAGGAGACCCCAACAGCTTTAGAAAAGAATTAAGGACAATTCCAGCAGGGAGCTGGGCTTAGAAGCACAAAGTTCCTTCCAGATTATCTCCTGGCTACATCAGACTCCTTTGATCATGCTCTTGCTCAAGAGCAAACCAGGACCAGGCACAAGGCAAAAACAGGCTCAGGGCAGATTTTGTGCAAGTAACAATCAATTGCTCTCTCTCAGAAGCTAGAGCTTAACTTCAGAGGGGCAGAGTAAAGAGAAAATTCCCTGTCCCACTACTAGATTTTAGTCCAACCCTGAAGAACCTCACAGAGCACTCACCGTTATCACTCTTGGAGAAGAGGGCTGCGTTGATGTCTCTGTCCAATGCATCACAGGCACTGCTGTGAGCTTGTTCTGGGAACTTCCCCTTAAAGTCATCCAGGCACTCCAGTGCTTCTGCCACGTACTTGAGCTCAAAGAGACAGCGGGCCAGGCGGAAATGGGCCTTCAGGTGGCATGGATTCAGGGATATGGCCTTCAAGCAGTCCCTTAAAGCATCATAATGGTCCCCATCCCTGAAGAAAAGACACTGGTGGATTAGACAGCGCAAGCAGAAACAGCAAACATTTTCCACTGCTGTTTTCCAACCCTTGGTTCACTCCACAGCTTGTTGTTTCCAGCTCTCTCTACAGAAGCAGACACCCCACAAGCTGACGTGCTAACAGCTGTTTGCTGTTCCGCAGGGGCAGTGCCTGCTCAAGCCCAGCACCTCCCCACGTACACAGGCAGCGCCGAGCCAGGACTGTGCAGGGAAGCCTGGCACGTCCCGACCTGCCATTTTAAAACCGGCAGAGTCGATAGAACACATTTAGGGAAGTCCTTTGAAGATGGAGGATGCACAAGCCCTCTGGCCAAGCAGACACAAGGCCTCTCTCCTGCCAGGCGTGCAGGGTTTCCTCGGAGCACTGTGGCTCACGCGTGCCCCTGTGTGGACACGCAGCGTGGCAGCACCTTCCTCTGCCCACTGCCACTTGTAGCCCCTCAAGAAGGAGCTACAGACCCTTCACACTTCATGGCCCTCACAAAGGAGGTTTAGCGCAGCAGACTTTTGTCACTTTTAGAGGAAAAACCTTGAAGTTGTAAGAAATAAGCTGATACTATAATGGATATTTAGATCCTGTTTACAGTTACTGCAGACTACACTTCATTTCCCTAAGCTTCATGGCTGTGAGTATAATTTGGCTCTGGAAGCAGAAGAGACTTGTTGAGCCTGTTGGTACCAAGTTCTGACTGAACAGAGGCTGAGGAGTTGTCAGAACTGACCCAGAATTGAGCCTGAACTGCTTGGAGACACTGCAGTCTGTCCTAAGAGAAGGCCACGTCTCCATATGATGGATAATAACAATAATCACAACATCACACAGAAGGGCTCAGCTTGGAAGGGACCTCAGAGCTCATCTACTCCAACCCCCATGCCATGGGCAGTGATGCTTCTCAACTGGAGTTGCTCAAGGCCTCATCTAACCTGGCCTTGAGCCTCCCCAGGGATTGGGCAGCCACAGCCTCTCCAGGCAATCGATTCCAGAATCTCTCCACTCTTGCACTGAAGAGCTTCTTCCTAATATCCAGTCTGAACCTCCTCTCCTTCGGTTCCAAACCATTTCCAATGATGATGATATTTCGCAGCTGTGATCTGCCTGCACTGCACCTACCAAAGTCCCAAACAGTCCCAAGGGGAAGGGAGTGAATTGCTCTGAACTATTTAAGGTCACACAGAGATGGAAGGGGCACCCCCATGTCTCTGCTCCCTCAAGGAGCTGGGTGACTTGCAGTGCCACCAGCGTGTTCTGCAAACTATTCATCCTACTGCTCACTACTACCAGGGTCAGAGAGCCCAACAGACTGGCGTGGAAATGTACAGGCTGAGACCTAAAGCTGTCCCTGACTCCTCCCATTGCTACAGGTTTGACTCAGCTTGTCCAAAAACACTCTCGACTAGAAGCCAGCTAAGTACTGTCAAGGCAGACTGCTAAAAGCAATCTGGAGAGTGCCGCAGTGGCTCTTCAGAGTGGATTTTCAAAGGGCAGCAGCAGACGTGCTGCAGAGTACGAGCAGCATCTGAAGGGGGATGAGCAAGGGGAGGTTAGGAAATTACAGCCCTTCCTTTTTTCTCCATCGCTCTGGTATTCGGAGAGCAAGGCCAAAGCAAGCCCTGCAGTGCTCTGCAGATTGGCCTGTTGTTCCTGCTCTGTGAAGGACACCTCAGAGCCAGGTGGTGGGACATCCTCCACCTCCCTGACACCCCAGCCACCTCCTGCCACACACCAGTAGAGAAATGCCCCAACCTTTCCGCACCTGAGAAGGTATTAGCTCAGGACTATTTAAATTCTAATCACTGTACGCCGCAGGAACCCACTGTGCATATATTTTCACATCTTCCTGCCACTGAAAACTGCAGCAAAGCTCTAGCTGCCACCACCGAAAGGTTCAGATGTGCCAACATCCTTTGGGAACAACAATTCCTATAAGGAAAATGCCATTCATGAGATCAGCACTCAGCTTCTGTCCTCCATTCCTTAATCTCAACCTATTGTTCTTCTCCCTCTGAACGCTGAGGTCTTTTTGAGGCAGCTCCCAAATCTCTGCTCTTGCAAAACAGCCAGTAGGCCAGTTACCAACTGCTGGCTGCTCTTTATCTTGGCAAGAAGATGGGAGAATTCATACTGGGGATTTCAGTGGGGAGAGGAGAAGGGGAGCCTCACAAAGCAGATGTAGATGAAGGACCACAGCTATTTTAAATATGTTAATGGCAAGTCATGCTACTCAGGCTTACTCTGCTCAAGGGGACAGATACTAAAATAACTCAGCTGTATCTTGCAGCTGCAGCTCTGGCCACTGGTCAGAGACCACGTTTCTTACTGCAGCAGTATTTTGCAACAATCAAGACAGAACCTCCCTCAGTCTCTGAGATACCAGATGCCACCTCCCCAGATCCCTCAGAGAGGTTTGTTGCCAGTGCAGGGGGATCCAGGTTAGCTGGTGCAACAGGGGAATCACCAGGTCATGTCTGACTGAGCAGGACTAGTTACTTGGGTAACTCCAGCAGTCCCACAACAATTGTGCATCATGAGATAGGAAGTTATGAAGCACAGTGACCATTACCTCATCTGCTGACAGCAGATCTAGAGCAACTAACACAGACCAAAGCTGTCCAAGGAAACACAAACACCCTTGGGGACACTCATAATGCTGCTCCTCAGAAGGGGATTTTTGGGCTCTTTTTGAAGAGGGAAGGAATGGAACATTACTCAGCACAGCAGAAGGCAAAACAATGAGGTACTACTAGCTGTGCTTGCCCATGCGCTATCTGCGGCTGTAACTTCTCCAACACACTCTGCTGCCTGATCCCTCTGTTCTGAGCTGACCCACTCGCAGCTCCATCCAAAAACCCCAGCCCTGCTCCTTGTGTGGAAGAGCCAGGGGCCTCGCAGTGGTTTGCAAAGCACCCAGGGTACTGGGAAGCAGGGCCTGTACTACTAAATTCTCCGATATTCTCGGCGTCCGTACCACTTGCGCTTCATGTAGGCAGCAGCTCTGTTTCCATACAGCATGGCGTTGTTGGGGGCTTTCTGGACGGCTTTGCTGTAGAGCTGGATGGCTTGAGTCCAGAGCTGGCAAGCAAAGGCCTCGTTGGCTTGTTGCTTGAGTCTCTCCAGATACGGAGGTAACTCCACTTGAGGGCTAAAAGGAAAGAAGAAAGAAGCACAGGTAAGTCTCTCATGCTAACGCTCCGTTAACTCCAGTTCAGCGTGCTCTGTTCGAGCTTAGCAAGTCCCAGCAAGTTTCAGAAGGAAAAGGAAGAAGAGACCCTGAAGAACTTGCATTCAGGAGGAAGGTTTCTTCTGGACCATCATCTGACCATACAGTCATCCCTGCTACTCAATTCTAGGTGCATTTTTAAGCATTGAATCCCTCAGCCTTCACTAACACAGCTTTGCTTTGACTGCACAAACAACATTTTCTAACCCCTTCAGCCATTCGAACAGACGGGGAAGCCAGGGGCCGCACAAGGCCCCTCCTCAGCAGCCCCAGCTCCATCCCTACCGCCGTGGTGCAGGGGCCATCTAGAGGAAAGGAGCTGAAAACACTCCACCAAAGCCCTGGGTGGAACCCAGACTACCCAAATATGGTATAAAGCGACTGTGGCTTCACTTAGAACCGTGGCTCATCAGCCGGAGGAAAAATAGAGTCAGCAAGATGGGCTTCAAAGCTGCTTCTGCTTCGCCCCGACGGCATTTTGCTCTTGAAGCAAGCAAGCGGCTGGAGCAGTAGGAGAGTGCTCGCCACCAATTCCCAACTCACATGCAGAGTGCAGGAGTAATGGCTCCAGTATCATAGGCTGGACTTGATGATCTTAAAGCTTTTTTCCAGCCTCAGTAATTCTGTGGTTCTGTATCACTGGCATCAAGCAGTTCTGCCTTCTTCAGATCAGTGTGCAGCAGGGAAAGGGAAGAAACAAAGCTCTTTGGACCTGATAAGTCTCTCCTGGCTACCAAGACCCAGATCCTGCAGGTCAGGCAGTAACAAGCACTCAGGACAGCCAAGAACATCCTGCTTCCAGGCCTGGAAAGTCAGCTCTTAGTTTTGTCCACAGTAATTCATCATAAAATGGGGAAAATCCTCACAGACAACATTGCTGCCAGGGCACTCTTGCCTGATCTGACTCTTGGTCGTAGCCCACACACTAACCAGCAAAACCAGCTCTTAGGACAGAGGCCACTTGGCTATCAAGTCAACATGCCAAGAGGATTTGCACTTTACACCTCATTTTGCAGAGCCTAACCCTGATGAGAGGGCAAGAACGAAGCCGTAGGGCTTTCACACAGGCAGGCAGCGCTGTCCCCTCACCTCACATGTGCTCTTCCTTCGGACAAGCGGAAGCCATTGCTGTGGAGGTGGATGCCATTTGACACTCCGTTGGTAGAGGTTTTTCCATTCTGCACTTCTGAAGGTGAGAATAAAAATGACAGCCAGTCATGCTGAGTATCCTGACTGATGCTAAACAGCAGGACCCATCACCAGAAGTCTGACATTTAGAACTGCACAAGCATTTAGTAACTTGGAGTTTGAGATAAAGAATCCTGGAGGTAAATTGGTGAACGTTTAATGGAATGAGGGGGATGAACAGAACTACTGGAGGAATCCAGTCAAGGAACTCCAGCTGCTTTCTTGCTTTTGTTCTTGTCTGCTGCCCAAGGAGTTGTTATGAGTTGAAGTAACCCTCTGAAGGTCATGCAGCCACACCATCTGCAGTACTATAGGAAATAGCTTAAATACTTTTACAAACTGCAGTATTGTGGCAGCTGAGGGTGCTTCTGTGGCCATTTCACAGGTTAGGAAGCTGGAGACACTAGCCAGCCTAGTGAACCACTCTGAGATGTCAGCAAGCACACAAAGCTCAGCCTTTGTACTAGCACTGCCTTGTCCTGAACCTTCTGTGCCCTACAGGGTGGAGCGCTGGCTGTGACTGCATCGCAGTGAGTCCTGTTCAGATGCTGTCCTGCCATATACAGCGTGACCTGACCAGATTCCAGAGCACAGCTCGCTCACCTGCAGTTCAGAGAGGACAGAAAAGCAGGCAGGGCATGGAACTGCTACCAGGATGTGAAGGTTAAGATCTAAGGCGTGGTGAGTACACAAATCAAACTCTGCCAGAGCCCTGAGAACAGGGAAGGGGCTGAGCAGGGAACACTCCCTTGATAAGAGTCAGTCTCTGCCCGGGGAATAACGCTGCAGCCACTGGCTGCGTGCTGCCTCCCCTATCTGTGTATGAACAGGCCCTGTAAGGAACCAGGCCAGGAATGAAAAGGCCTGTGGATATACTTACTCGTCAAGTAAATGACTTCTTGATTCAACTATCTTGCTACCAGGAGGGATATTAGTGCAGGCCAGATTCTTTAGGCTAGGCAAGAGATTGTTCTGTCTCCTTCCTGATGGGCGTATAAGGAGATAACAGATGCCCTCTACATTTCACTAATAAACTAATTAAACAATATTAAACAACTATTTCCATGCCTGCTCACAAAGTTTTCCCTCCTAGCTGATGGCAGGACACCAGGACCTCAACCACCCTACTTCAGCCTTTGTGTTTAGATCTAAGACACCCCTTTTGTCACCCTGTTTTAGAACTTAGGGTACAAACTGCACTGCACAAACAGCCCAGTAACAGCCAGGCCCTAATTCATCTTCTGAGTTCCTGCCCAGACTGGGCTGTACCCTGAGGAAGTGTTGTGTGCTATGGGATTTCACTCTGTGTTCCCCTTGCTTTTACGATAGGAACATACTTACCCCCTGAAGAGTGGCACTTCTTTGGGAGGAGAAAAGTGTACGGGCGCTGTTTGTACGTGAGGTCAAACAAATAGACCTGAGGATTGAAGAAAGAGAATGAGACGCGCAAAAAAAAAAGGCAGTGAAAGATCAGTGCTCAAGAAATAAAACAGATGGGTATGTGGTTTCATGCTTGTCTTTGGCTATTTCCAGTTTTCTAACTGGGAATGTTCATTGTAGATGGGTACACAGAGGGTGACAGCAGTACCAGTGGTGAGATCCATTCCAGCACTGGGTTCAGAAAGAAAAATGCAGAGAGACAGGAGCCTTGTTTTACTCAAAAGGGAAGAACACTCTGTCCACACCTGAAAAATCACTTAGCCACAAACCAACCTGCTCAAAAAGCTTCAACTCCACTAAGATATTGAAAGCATTTAACACAGTGATCAAGAAGAAATCAAACATTTATTGATGAAAAAGAGCCCAAACTAGGATTTCCCAAGAAAGCAGCCCCACAAAACCCTGATTTAAAATGGTACCAGTACAGGAACCAAGGGCCCACATTGGCACTGCAATTCACCCATCTCAGCACCTTCTCTTAAGAGAGAGTGAGTGCACAAGCAAAAAAGAGATCTGTAGAGGACAACCACAGAGCAACCTGCCCACAAGCAAAGGTCCTGCTTAATCCGCACTGATTAATGCTGTCAGGAGGATTTTCTCATTTCACTGATAGGCTTTACAAAAGATCCATGAATATCACCCAGTGCTTAAAATTAAAGCAATCAATATTCCAGGTGAAGGCCTTGGCTTCTCTAAGTTCCTTATTCACTAGATTCTATTACAGAAGCAGTTTGATGTTTCAAGAATGAGTTATGAAATCTTTTCTAGGTCAGCAAAGGTCACTTCCAGAACTTCTATTTCTTTGTCCCTCCTCTTCTGGAGAGTGAAATGGGAATTGGGAAGGGAGGATGGAAAGAGGTTCAAGTTTGATCAGTGGTACCAAACAAATAAATCCCAGTTAGACTGGATGACTAATTAGAAAGCAGCTAAAAATCAATCACATAACCCACAGAGAAGTTGCTCCACTTGTTTCTGAGAACACACACCAACTGACGGCGACCCAGCAAATGGGTAAAGCCTTCTGCCAAACTTCAGCTGTTGTCTTACCTGCTCCCCTCCCATGTTGACTAAGAGCTCAGTGCCATCAGGACTGAAGGTGACGTATGTGGCCACCAGAACTCTCAACCGGTTGTTGTAGTCTGGAAGCTTCACGGGAAGGTGCCCTACAGAGAGGAGAGGCCCCCACAGATTAGCGTAACCAGGAACCGCCGTCTTGGTCCTACCCCAGCTGCTCCCGCTTACAAGAGGGTGTTAGGAGAGCAATGTCACGGAGCACGTGCGCCTAAGTGACCTTCTGTCTCCTACTGCTCCTCACACAATCCTTCCATCAGCAACCCGAACACACAGCTGCGTGCGGCTGCCTCCACATGAGCCCTAGGTATCAGTCCTGCGGGGCCATCTCCGTGTGAAGAGGCTGGATTATAACCAGCCTCCTAACCATGCACTCTGCAGAACCCAGCAAATCTCAGTTTTAGGGATTCACTATGGATTTGGCTTCTGTGATTTGCGGCCATCTGCAAACAAATACCTCCATCTTCAAGCCTCTAATCAGGTTTCCTTAATGAAGCCCTTAGCGCAACCAAACCAAGGCTCCTAAATATTCAGCTCACACGCAGGTTCTTCGGCTTCAGACAGCAGATGTGTTGCATGACCAATTCCGGGGACCTAAGAAATCCTCTAGCGAGACTCATCAGAATCAGGACTGTCAAAACTGGTCTGATGAACAGGCTGGTCTGAGGAACTTTTGAAAAACCCAAACATGTTTTTGGGGAAAAAAAAAAAGAGAGCAAATAATAAGCACTGGACAAGAATGTCATCTACATTTCCCAGATACTGCATCGATGATTCTTCATCTGCAGGATGAGCACAGGCCCCTCCTGTGCCAAAAAGGCTTTGAACAGCAGCTTTGCTGGGAGCAGTTCCAGGAGAAAGCCTACAGCTCCCAGGTTACTCAACTCTTGACTTTCCAAGTAGAAGTGACCGAAGGCATTTACGCTAATACACACCCCACTGCAAATCAGGGAGAGCGGGCAGGCAACAAAGGCGTAGAAGTGAAATAAACTGCAGTTGCATGGCCCATCCCTGCATCAAAGAACTCTTCCAAGCAGTGGGTTCATATGTGATGGGCAGAACTCTGCTTCTTCAAGCGTTAAAGGGCCATTGGCCACCACCAGCACAGATCCAAGTACCTGCCACGTAGTACTGTGCCGCACCATCCGGGAGGGGCTTCTGTCGGTCACAGAACGTGTGTACTCCAGCTGAAGGGCTCTGCTTCATGCTTTTTCTAGCCAGAAAGAAAGATGATAAATATATAAATAAAATGAAATAATATATTAAAGAGTATAATCACATTATTCAGCTGCTGGAAGGCTGGTCTACGCTGACACTTTCTGATCAGATATGAGGGCAAGGCCTTGTGCCTGAACAGCTGCAACACACAGCACACTGCTTGCACAGACTGGAAAGACTGTGTAAAGAAGGTGACAGATGTGATAGAAACAACTGGGTGAAGCTTCTCTGGAGATGTTCAAAACCAGCCTGGACACGTTCCTGTGTGACCTGTCCTAGGTAATCCTGCTCTGGCAGCGGAGGTTGGACTAGATGATCTTTCAAGGTTCCTTCCAACCCCTGACATTCTGTGATTCTGTGAGAGTTCCAGCAAGGAAGAGCATTGTAAACCACACCCCTGCCCACCAGAGCCCTGAACAGGCCTCTGCACCACTCGGTCTGCCCAGAAAAGCCAGCTGCTGTTACCTGTGGTTGTGGATCATGCGAATGTCGTAGAGTCGCACAAAGGGTCCACTCGCCCCTACAGCTAAGTAGTTGTTGTCCTGAGGGTTGACCGTGAGGCATTTGGCCTCCACCAGCTGCCCGCAGTACTCTGTCAGGTCTATGAGGACTTCTGACCGCTTGCTGTTCTCACGCAGATCGTACTGTCTGCAAGGAGATGAGAGAACCAGGCAACTGGTGTCATGAGAGAACGGGAGCAGCAATACACGAGAGATCAGCTTGCCACGGTGACAACCCGAAGCCTACTCAAAGCAGCACGTTCGTACTGCCCAGTAGTGATCTGCATTTAATTCTTGTGCGTGAAGAGACTGTCACTAGCAACACTAACAGTCATTTGTGCCACTGGAAGCATCTCGGTTCAATATGCACAAGGTCTCAACAGCAGGATAAAATCAGCTCTATAATGTGCACAGATTTATTCCAGCTCCAAATTAAACCCTAAACAGCAGCTCATGTGAAACATGGAGCTGCCTCATGGTAAAACTATTCATTTAGAAGTCTCAGTGACTCCAGAGGGAAACGTTGCTCAGTGTTGTATCTGCCTCCCATTTGACATTGCTGCTCCTTTCTTGGTCTCCCTTCTCAGTGGGGGAAAAACAGGAGCTGAGGAGAGTATTTATCAGAGGTGTCTACACTTCAAGCTGAATCCTTCCAGTTTCAGGAGAGATTTGCTTAAGCTCTTTAGTACAGAGACAGCCTCTCTTAGATCTGTGCATAGTACATACTGCAGTGGATCCTAATCCAATTAATTTTGGGGCAAAACACCCAGAGTTCTGTACCTGATTAACCCGTCTTCTGCTGCACTCCAGAAGGTGTTAGGCCACATGGGAGCCGTGGCAATCCGCTTAACTCTGTTGGTGTGATCTCCAAACATGTGGATGGTCTCCTTGACAGTCAAGTCATGGACATGCACCTTGGAATCTGCAGCTCCTGTGATGAGGATCCGATCCCCTGAGTGCGGCAAGAACTGCAGCAGACAGACAGGACATTCAGTTCAAGAAACATTGAAGCTATTAACGCAGATGTGGTTGAGCTGTCCTGGCAGGTCACATAGCAGCTTTGATTTAGGAACCCAGGTTGACCCATATTGTCTCCTACACTACCCACACAGCCGTGTGCGCGCTCAGTCACCAGCTCAAGCAGCACTCAGAATGGTCTCTTCATAGTCACAGATTTGTTCAAGCTGGAAAAGATCTTGAATATTACTGAGTCCAACCATCAACCCAACCATCCCAATCCACTGCTAAACCCTGTCCCTGAGCTCCGGATCTCCATGACTGTGAAACACAGCCAGGGATGGCAATTCAACCCCCTCCCTGGGCAGCCTGTTCCAAGGCCTGAAGACCCTTTCCATGGAGAAGTCTTTCCTATTGTCCAGTTTAAACCTCCCCTGATGCAACGAGGCCACTCCCTCCTGTCCTATCACTTGCTCCTTGTGAGAAGAGACCAATCCCTTCCTCTCTACATCCTCCTTTCAGGTAGTTGTAGACGGTAATAAGGTCTCCCTTCAGTTGGCTTCAACCACTTCCTCTGAATACACAGAGAGGATAAAATAAGCCTGGGAGCTGCATAAACTAAGAAGTGCTGGTGGTAAGATTTAATGCAACTATTTTCCTAACGTTATAAAATTTAAATTAAGAGGGGAGATGCAGGAAAACATTTCCCAGCAAGGATTTATTCCCTTGCTGTGTGGATCACTGATTTTGTTGGCCCTTCATTTCTCCTAACCACGCACCTTGACAGAAAAGATGTTTGCAGTATGTCCTGTGTGCATAGAAAGGAGTTTCTTGTGGTGCAGAGGATCCCAGACAATGGTGTGTTGATCATCAGAGCCAGAGGCCAACAAGCTAAAAGAAACCAAAGAGAAATATGTGTCCGGTGTTACTGTGTTTGCAGAGTGGTTTGACCACAGCCAGCCATTAAGTTAATTTAGCCCTCAGAAACCCACGTCCTCTCGTTCCTCAGCTATGTGCTCAGTGTTCCCCGCACACCAATCCATCCAGACAGTTCCGGGAGCTAAACCAGCCGAATATCAGCACCACAGGAAATAAAGCCAGTGGTTTTCCTTGGTTTAGCTCATTGAACCAGCTCCCCACAGATTCAGATGGTGCAGAGGAAAACAAAGAGAGCATCTGGTCAGCACCAAAACGCAGGGCCCTCTGTACTCTGGGTTAGCCTGGCTGCACCAACAACTCCCCATCACCCCAACCCCAAA
This sequence comes from Rhinopomastus cyanomelas, assembly GCA_013400115.1. Taxonomy (NCBI): domain Eukaryota; kingdom Metazoa; phylum Chordata; class Aves; order Bucerotiformes; family Rhinopomastidae; genus Rhinopomastus; species Rhinopomastus cyanomelas. The sequence goes on from VXBP01010568.1 coordinate 65,428, forward strand.
CCAAGGCACTCCTGGACCTAAATGTGCCCAAGCTGGGGCTCATTTAGAGGTTCACAAGCTGCTGTTAAAGCACAGGGTGCGGCAGCAGCATTGCACAGGGCTGGTTGCCTCATTTGACGCTGAAGAAGTTGGTATCTGGAACTCTCAGCTGTTTTAGACTTATTTCCACATAGCCAGGTCTCTTTCAAGTCCATGAAATTCTCCCTGGTAAATAATTCTGAAGAGTATCAGACAGCAGACTTTGGATCTCTGTAAGAGCACGTCAAGAAACAGACATTCTTCCTCCATCCAGGCATTCCTCATGCAGATACTCTTTATTCCACTGGGTTCATAGAAACTCTCAGAGGTTTACTTTCCCTCCCTCCCCTTCCTTATATATTTGTCCCCCAGCAGATGCTTTTAACAGCATGAGGAAGGGGGTGGGGAAATGTCACCACCAGCTGGGCAAATCCTAAAGACCCATTATAATCCATAATACCACTTAAGAGAAGAGAAGCAGCCTTCAATCTCCACTTCTTAATGTGACCATTTCCCTTCTGAACTCACTAAAGGGGCATTTTTAATAATATCCTGATATATTTAACAAAATCAAGCTGCTTTGGAAGCGTGAGCTCTACTACAGCTCAAAACTTTGAGCTCCACTTTGCTAGGAATGGGAAGGAGCAGCTCATGATACGATGAGCTCCTGGGAGAAGCTGCTCTTTGCTGATCCCCCGAATCAAGCCACATACTTACTCTCCTTTTTCATTCCATTCTAGACAGTTGACACACCCAGAGTGACCCTGAGTTCAAAAAATAAAGGGAAGATGGTGTTACAGCAACCTCAGACTTATCAGACAGGGCTGCTCTACAACTAGGACATAGCCAGCTCCCCACACACGACTTCTTCCAATACAAGCAGGGAGTTTTTTCATTCCAACCCTGCAAAAAAACACCCCATTCACTGGGCACATAAGCACCTCCAGAACAGACAGACACTCTAGAGCAGCTGGGAGTAGAAAAGGCAAAATGAACCAAACCAATAAACAAAAAAGAATTCAACAATGAACAAAATGGCAGTTTAAGCTCAGAGGCTACAGCTGAAATCCTGCTGTAGACGCGGAAAGGTGACTTTGCTCCCAAAGCCCTTGGCTAGGCTGACAAATTACACGTGTAGGTTCTCTGGGAACGCAGAGAAAATGCACTTTTGGTAACTCTTTTAGAAGCACCTTGCTGCTGGGTGACTCCAGCATCCATCTTCATCCAAGTTAACTAACAGCTGCACCAGCAGAGACTGGGGAGCTCTCAGTGCTGTGTGACAGGGGAGATGTGATTGGAAAAGGGGACAAAAGAACCCCAAACCTCAAGATGATCTGTAGAGCACTTGAAGCTGTAGCAGACTGTGATACAACTGATTTTGTAAGGACTGCTCAGCTTTAGAGCTGAGTATCCTTAAAAACAGTGAACAGTGGACAGTTGCCTCCTTCAGGCATCGCTGCTGGGATTAGCCAACGCTCGCCCGGTAAAGGCTCTCCTGAGGTTCGTTAGGTAACACAGAAAGCTCCCACAAGATCTCACTGAGCTATTCCTGGCTCTAATGCAGTTCAGGGGACTAAGTAATCAGCGTCTAGCTCACACCAGAACTCAGTTCCCTCCTGCAGGCCGTCCCTTGTGCCAAGGTGCAGCAGTTCCACTTGCTCCTCAGGTACTGCCCACTCACCTGCAATTCTGCTTCCAGGCCCAGGCGTCGAATGAAGGGGTCGGTGACATGGTAGTGGCGTTCAAAGCCCAGCGCGCCTCTCTCCTGCGTGAAGCAAACAAGTGCCACACTCACTACAGCAAACAAAACACCCCTTTTGCCCAGCCACAGAAAGTCTGAGCACCTTAAAAACCAAGCAGGGCCCTTAGAATCACAGAAGATCCTTGCCAGGTATTAGGATCCTCATAGCATCGGGTACCTGTCCTGTAGGTAGGGAGACATTTGCATCACATTCAGCTAGGCAGTTTGTAATCCTTGTCCCCAGACTGGTTTAAAATGGTGTTTACCTACTTGCCAGGCTCCATCTGGATAGCCAAGGCCAGGTTTGAGGGACCCACACTACCACAGAATAATTTGCATCCTTAATGCTAGAATGAGAAGAGCTTGGGAACGCCTGTTGTTGCCTCTGGGTAAGGGATTATGGCAGCAGCTTGCTCCCAAGAGCTGCAGCACCAACCGTTCAGGAGAAGTCCACCATTACACAGAACCCAGCCTGAAGTGCCACCACCAACACAATCAACATGGGGCAAAGCACTGGGGGAGGGAGCTGGACAGAGGCCGTTCGAGATGGCTTATTTCATCGCGGATGGAGCAGGAGCGCATCGCTGCAGTGGCGCAGCACAGTCTGTTCTACAGGGCAGAGCACAGCTGCCACCGAACTGCGTCAGTACAAATGAAGGTGAAGAAAAGCAGGACAGTTGTTTCCCCTGCAATCTCACAGGGTTGGCAGATGCGTTAGCAGATGGCTGCGATGAAAGAAGGCCAACTGCAGAGGCAGGCAGGAAGAAAAGGGAACATGGGTCATATTTTGGATGGAACATCTAATGTCCAAGGAGATTCCTTGCCAGGAGCTGCCCCAGCCTCATCTACAGCCGGGTGAAGACAACTTAAGCCTTCGTTATCACCATTTATAGATGAGAACTGGTGGTACCAGGAACGTGTTGGCAGACACAGAGCCGACACAAAGAGGGAGCGTAACTACCATTACAGCTTTGCAGACTGCGCTTGGGAATGAAGCCCCCACAACAAAAGCCATTTGAAACCAAAACGGAGCCAGACAGAAGGGGATTGGAGCAAAACCAACCCAAAACAGGGGCTTTGTAGCAACTTCCATTACAAACTTCAACCCCCACCAACATATTTTTACAGGTAACATTCCCAAAACACTGCTGGGCCCGCTGCAAGGTGCTGCAGCTATAATTGCCTCGCTGCTGCAGCCGCGGCGCCTTTGTGAGGTCTGTGCAGCAGGATATTGCTTTGCCTACAAGGAACTGTCAGAGTTAGCAACCTTCCCAAGGTCACACAGATGAAAGTCTCACAGAGTAGACAGTGTGAAAAAGTCCCAGGCTAACGCTCTAACCACAGAACCAGCCCTTCCTTGTTAGGGCAGCAGCAGAAATCTTTGCACATGGATTAAATTACCAGCTTGTAATGCAAAGTTTGGTACCAAACTGCAGAGCGGAGTGAGGATTTGAGCTCCTAGTTCCTTATTCTGGCCACTAACAGAGCACTTTTTGTGAATGCTGATTACCAGCAAAGCTGTGAATGATTTAAAGCCTCTAGTCCAAGTAATAATTGCCTATTGTGTCTGCTGTAGCTAGTCCTTTCACGCTAAGAGATATTTCACAAACGCAGCCATCAGGCGACTGATCCGACCACCGTAGAAGTTTTTTCCCCCTACACAAAGGAAGCAACACGTCGCTCTTTAAAGGAGAAGAGACAGAAAGAGCCTGAGACAGAGATCATTAGCTTCACTACAGTCAGAAAATACCTTTGATGGCAAGATCACACAAAGAGAACACAGAAAGGAGCAGACAGAAAGCTGACGAGGGAAGCTAGCGAAGGGTCCTTTGTGGTCCCTGAACACGAGGAGCCAGAGGAGCCGTATTCCTCTCTCTGACGTTGGCCTCAAAAGGAACAGAGCTGCTGGTGTCAAACTAGCAGGGTGCGCTCCTGCTCAGGAGAAGGACTGCATTCCTGTTATCCCTTACTTCATCCCAGCTCTTCATTAAGGATGGCGACAGGTCCTGTGTGTCTGTCCTCTTAAGTTTCTTACACAGCTTTTCAACACGTTAAGTAGCAGAGATCAGTTCAGAAGGAAAGGCAACAATACAAGCATTTCCCGATGCAGCACCAACACCGATTCTCTGCCTGCTCTCCCAACAGGAGCGAACGCTTGGCCAACACGTACCTTGATCTGTCTGTGGATGATGTCTCTGGTAATGTTTGCTTTTGCCATCTTCTTGCAATAGGGCAGACGAAAAGAAGCTATGGGCAGAGCTGCTGCGCATCCGAGCATGCCAACAGAGCCGAGATCCACGCTACGGGCATTTAATTACCTGCAGGACAGAGCAGCAGGAAGGGGACAGGCACATTGAGACATTAGGTTGTTCATATACAGTGTCAGGTACTTAATTTTCAATAAATAGCAATGGCTGAGAACTGAGAAGATTCTTTAAAGAAACTTGGGGATGGGAAGGAACAACACCAGACTGAAGAACATCTCAGGAGGCCATCAATGAGCAGAACTCCAGGCCAACATCAGCCTAGAAAAGCCACATTTCTACATCACCCAAGGCTCCACAAGTCCAGAGTAACACGCTGTTTCACAGATCACCTCCCATCACCACAGGTCCGCTGATGCTCCCATTTCGCATTTCCCAAACTCTACAACCAACAAGACTTGCAAATAAACAAGGCATCAATCTCCTCAGCCACTTGTTCTCTCTCATTTCATAGAATCCAAGAATAGTTTAGGCTGGAAGAGACCTTTGAGATCATAGAGTCCATCATTGTCTTAGCCCTATCAGCACCACCAAACCCTGTCCCCCAGTGCAGCATCTACCCTTCTCTTCAACACCTCCAAGGATGGTGACACAACTCCTTCCCTGGGCAGCTTTTCCAATGCCTGGCAACCCTTTCAGTCAAGAAATTCCTCCTAAAGAGGATCCATTTGATCCAACAAAATAATCAAAAGGGCAAAAGAGCTCCTTAGAATTCCCCACAGCCAACCCTCTCTCATCCAAACATCCTATTACATGAGCAATAGGAAAGGCTGAACCATTAAAATTGTATTTCCAGGAGAAATTAAAGAGTTTTCCACACTCTCCACGGAGCTCCATATTTAAAGCACCAACCTAAAGAATTGAAAACCCATCAAATTAGCAACACTTGCTAGAGAACGTTCAGATCACAGCGCTATCGTCACAACCCTGCTCTGGCCAGGCTGCCCAGTAAAGGCCCCATTGGTGCCTGAGAAATTATTTCATTCACCTCATTTCCATCCCCCAGGCCCTGCGCTGCCCCAGTTGGATATTTCTACTGTTCTCTTTAAAACAAACGAAGCAGGAAATTTTGTCCTGCGCCACCCCATCGTTCTCAGCTCTCTCTCCCTCAATGCATTCACGAGCAGAACAAGCCGAAATTTTCCAACGCATCCTTTTTTGAATGAGGAACTGCTGATTCACTGAAACACCAACATTTCGCAGAAATGCAGCAACAGCCAACCCCGCTGAGGTCGGGTGGAGGTTTTCACAAACCTGCTTCTCCACCGCTTCACCTCCTGGGCTGCTGTGCAAAGGCGCCTACCACCGCTCAGGGCTGTGTTGTGCTGCACACCCACAGGGCTCCTGCACCCCAGGATTCCCAAAGCTCTGGGCTTCAGCTTCACTTTGCCTTCAAAATCTGCCCGTGTGCTTATGCAGGCTTTTCCCTGTGGATAGGGAGTACTCAGAATCTCACAGTAGGTTCACATGTACTGCTTGTTCCTTGGGGAGAAGAGACCAACCAGCACCTGGCTCCAACCTCCTGAACTTCAGGGAGCTGTGGAGAGAAGGGCTCCCCTGAGCCTCCTTCTCTCCAGTTCAATCCCCCCACTCCCGGTTCCCTCAGCTGCTCGTCACAGCACTGGTGCTCCAGCCCCTTCTCCAGCTCCATTCCCTTCTCTGGGCCTGCTCCAGCCCCTCATTGTCCTTCTGGCAGTGACTGAGGGTCCAGTACTGACCCCAGGAATTGAGACGGGGCCTCCCCAGCGCTCAGTATGGGGGGATGATCCTTAGCCTGGTCCTGCTGGCCACACCAGTGCTGGCACAGACCAGGGTGCACAAGGTGAAGGTCCCTGCTGCAGACAGCAGAAGAGAAGCAGCCCTCACGGCTGTATCCCAGTCCTGTTTCACACTATGAGAACAGAACTGATTCAATTACCCCAAGGACAGCCCAGGCCTTAAAACACCAGGCGAGTCAGGACAACAGGAGGACTTTGCACGGTCACACTGCTCCCAGTCCCAGCCTAGCAAGGGCAAACGAGGTTGTGCTTTCACCACGACCAAGTGTAACCCCAGACAAACCCACAGCAGCCCAATCTCCAAGTCTATTTTCCGCAGCAGACGTGTCCAGTCAGCCAGTGGCCTCTGCCACTCGTCCTGGGTTCCCCACAGCAGAAGCAGCTCAATTCTACACGTTGGAGCAATTAGCTGAGATGTCTCTGGACCCAAAGCGCCATTTTAGTGCATAAACTGGGGCTCCCCTAGAACCCACTGGCCAGCCTGAGCTTGTCTGTATTTGTCCATCACATTTGGTTTTAATCTCTATTTTACTGCAGAAGCAGCACCAGGAAAGCTACTGTCCATAGCCAAGAAGACATCTTGTGTTTTAAGCATCTTTAACCTCACTCACTCTCACGTGAGTCACTTCGCTCCCAGGCTTAACAGCAAGAGGCAGCGCTGTGACTGCGTTTGATCATCAGTACTTCATGCTCATTCTTGTAGCAAGATGATTAAGCTCAGGGAGTCCGATACTGAACCTCTGGCTTGCCACATGAGCTTGGCATAGGTGTCATTTTCATTGACAGTCTGTAAGGAGACAACAATGGCCCTCAGGAAGAGCTCACAGGGACAGGAAGAAGCAGGGGGCACTTGCTGCAAGGCACCTGGAACAAGGGCAGGGGGGTTCCTGCTGGCTGCACAGCTCAGAGGAAAACCAGGACAGACCCCCTCGTGCCCAAGAGCAGCTCTACAGACACACGCCTGCAGGGCTCCACATCTACCCCACTGGAGACAGGAGGATGTGGTTTCCAGACACTTTTCTGAGACGTTCTGCAAGCGAGAGCGCTGCTGACTCTGAGGGCAGCTTCAAGTAAGGGTAAGCTAAACGTGCAGGGCAGAGTCTGGGATCTCTCTCCTCCAGTCTCTCCAGACACCATTTCCAGCCAACAAGTCTCAGCCTATCCTTCTCCTGGGCTGGATCCCCACACTGGCCTCCTTAAACAAGCGCTCCAGGACACACAAGTGTTTTTTATATCCAAGTTGCAGAGACTTTTCACTGCTCTGCAACACCTCAGCAGTTCACTCCTCTGGAGAAGGACTCTGGCACTCTGTACAGAACTCAGGTTCTTCTCACCTCTAAGCCTGCACCCCAGGGCTCCCTTCCTCCTCCTCCTCCTCCACACAGCAGCACCTGACCTGCAGAGATCTGTGACCAGTCACTGGTGACAGTTAAACAACCTTTTTCCAGAGAAGTGGATGATCCATTAACTCAAAGTACATTGTCAGGAGACACGAGGGACAATGTTGCAGCAGATCTCAGCCCCTCTCTGCTTGCACCCCTCTTATGCTTCCCTACAACTCTATCTTCAGTGTCCTCTCTCCAAGCAGCACCCAGCTAACTCCTCTTGTTCCCTGTCAGGAAGTGACTGCTTTTCTTCCTCATTAAGAGCATTTTACTGTTCTTTGGATTGTAGAACCCCAAGAGTCTCAACACCACACTAAAACCAAGCAGGCCATCACCTCCTATCTGGGAAATGCCCCAACTCTCTCTTAAGACCCCTGGAACCAGAACCAAGTGACGTGAAGGATACACGTGGAGAAATGCAGGCTGATGTAAAGACACATCTTGTAGTGCCAAGGGAGGTTTAGTTTGCCATGAAGAACAATTTCCTCCCCAAAAGGGTTGTCCAAGCCTGGTCCAGGCTGCCCAGGACAGTCCCATCAAATCCTGTAAGGACTGAAAAGCTGTGGAGATGTAGGATGAGGAACAGGAGTTATTTGGGACCTAGCAGTGCTGGGAGAACGGTTGGACTTGATCTCAAACGGCTTTTCCAACCTAAAAAATTCCACAAATTCTACCTCACAAACTCTACAAACAGAAATAACCCAACCCAAGAAGCCAGTTTACTGCTAAGCAAGTTACTATCCACAGTTTCACAGTATCACAGTAATGATAAGGTTGGAAAAGACCTTAAAGATCATCCAGTCCAACCTAAATCCAAAAAAAACCCAGTAATCCTAACATCTAACATCTAGATCATGCCACTCAGATGTTAGATGTTAGGATTACTGGGTTTTTTAATCCAATCACTACTACACCATAAATCACAGAATCATAGAATGGCCATGGTTGGAAGGGACCTTAAAGATTATCTAGTTCCAACCTCCCTGCACAGGCAGGGGCACCTTCACTAGATCAGATTACTTAGGGCCCCAGCCAACCTGGCCTTCACCACTGCCAGGGATGGGGCAGCCACAACTTCCTTGGGCAACCCCTTCCAGCATCTCGGCACCCTCACAGGAAAGAATTTGTTCCTCATGTCCAACCTCAATCTCTCCTCAAGTCTGGAACCCTTTCCCCTTCTTCTCTCACCATCACCCCTGTCAAAAGCCCTCCCCCAGCTTTCTTGTAGCCCCCACTCAGAGACTAGAAGGTCACCTGGGAGCCTCCTCTTTTCCAGGCTGAACAACTCGAACTTCCTCACCCTGTCCTCACAGATGCTCCAGCCCTCTGATCATTTGAGTTGCCCTCCTTTGGACCCGTTTCAGGAGCTCTCTGTCCTTCTGATGTTGGGGACTCCAGAATTGGACACAGGACTCCAGGTGTGGTCTCACCAGTGCAGAGTAGATGGAGAGAATCACTTCCCTTGACCAACTTTGACTGTATGAATAGGATGCTCCAAGGAAACCAATATCTGAGACTGCCACTCCTCATCAGAGTCTCCAATTCTCTTGTTCTCCAACAAATTATCCTCTGTCAAAGCATTTTACACCTTCTTGAAGTCCAGAACAGGCATTGCCATGGGGAACATGGCAAAACACAGGGGTGTGCTGTTTCTGTGTGTAGTTTTAGGATTACAAACATGTTGTAGAGCTTCCTAAAACTTCTGGACAGGCTGCTGTCAGCTGCAGTAACCCCGAGTTGAGCTCAACAGATGGTCCTTCAGCAGAGCTCAACAAGACATGATCTTATCATAACTTGATTTCTTAAGATACAGGTCAAGAAAATCATCCATTAAATCAGCCCTCTCGTTGACAAAGTAGAATAACCCCGTTTAAAACAACATCTGATGGAGAACTGATTTCAAACACACTAATACCAGTATCCAAGCTGAGATGTTGGAGCTTTTTAGCACTTGATCATTAAAAAAAAGGACAAGCTTGGGAAATAAAGCAGCCAAACAGGAACACATGATCCTAAAGCCTCTCTGTCGCCTGTACAGGACTTGGTCTGTAGACTCTTCAGAGTGTTTCTTGCCTTCCATGATACTGGTTTTTTGTTGCTCACAACAGCAAGGCTCTGGCAACCTTAAATTATCCTGATATCACAGAATCATAGAATTAAGACATCCCAAATTCACATTCCTGATATAAACTGGTCCATCAGCCACAACTGGTCACCACCCCAGCCTCCCATTCACCATGATTCCATAGTTACCTCATCCTCCAGTTAACACACAGAGCACTCCTGCTATGAAACAAGCCTTAAGTGCTCGTAACATTCAAGATTCTATTGACCACACCAGCATACCTGTGGATCCACAGCCTCCAGTTACCTTAGAAACTGCATCAAATCCCCTGAGGTTTGTAGCAATCTTGGAAAACACATACAAATAATCAAGAGAAGAAACTGCACCTCTGATTTCTTAGGCACAGAAAAGCTTCCAATCATGAGGGTCCCTGAAGAGGGTCCAAGACTGCTGTGAAAATTCTGCTCCCTTTTATTTAATATTGTTCCTTAAACTCTTCTCTGGCTTTAACTAAACCTGAGAGGATTAAGGCCAGGGACAATTTAGGATAAATCTGCGTTATTGCCACCAGTGATGACCCCTCAAGCAGCTTCATTCTGGCTACACAATAAGAGATCATTGTGATCTTTTTTAGTCATTTGCTAGATGACAGAGAAGCACAGAATCTCTGTTGGAAGAGACCTTTAAGATCACCAACTCCAGCCTTCAGCCCAGCACCATTCCAGGCACTGGAGCATATTTCTCCATCACTTTTCAAGAGCATCTCTGCGCTCAATTCCAAGTGCAGAGGACAACCTTCCCCTGTTTCTCATCATTCCAAACCTGCCTGGAATACCCCAGAGGGGACTAAAAACCTTGGATCTGGTTAAAGCTGACACCTCATCCACAGTAAGAGCATCTTCCACGCTGCACCCTGAAGTGTGGAAAGACCACCCCAGCCGCAGTTAGCTCGTGGGCTCTTCTGCTCCTGTGCTGCAAAGCTCCAGAGGCAGAAAAAAAGCACTTTCGCAACACTTGGCCTTTAAATCTGCAGTCAAAAATTAACAAGCAGCAGAGATTTCTGCAGGCTGTGGGCTCATAACCTGCCAGGCTGTATTTACCCTGACAGTAACTTCAGAGCCCCTTAAGCTCCCAGAAAAGTGAACTTTCAAAGGGTGCTTTGGGGTATGGGAAGGAAAGAGACTAACCAAACTCTCTAGCTTTCCCCAGCTGGCTCATTTACTGAAGCACTTGCTTTTAGGCTGGGAACAAAGCTTTGACATTGATAACACAAACAATTCAGTCAGCTTAATACTGAACAGTCCCAGCGCAGCTTGGATTTGAGGTTTGCTCCTCTGCTTGAATGCATTTTTCTCTCTCAGATCCCCTCACACACCCCGTCCCACCTCACCTACACACAAAGAGAGGTGCCCTGCTAACACAGGCTTCACCTATCAGACCTGGGCACCACTGCCCTTCAGAAAAGCTCCATGAAACACCACAGAGCAGCAGGACTTGTTCATAAATCAGCGATCTGAAAAAAGCCATCCAATTCCAAACTGTTTGGATGCACCCAACTTTCTCAGTCTCCAAAGTCAAGGTCATGGAAAAAAGCAGCTCCCTGCACACGCTACCAGCCTTGCGGATATGCCGCTCGTTCCGAAGAAAGATTCCTGTGACTGTTCCCTCAAGCATCTACATAAATGACTTCACACATCCAAATACCACCTGGGACCCACCTCAGAGGCTTCTTTGATCTCACAACTTATCTTCCCTATTGTCTATACCTTGATTTTTCAAGAGGTCACAAATCAAATTAAAACACACACATAGAGATAGGTAGATTAATTTTTTAACAACCCTGGATAAAGAAAATTACCTGGTTAGCAGCAAACACCTTGCAGAAAAGAAGGTTTTGCTACAGCTGAAGAAGTTGTCAGGAGCAGCAGTGGCTCCCTGGGACAGATGGCTCTGTGCATGAAGTCAGCCAACAAGGGAGCTGCTTACAGTAGAAGTGGACAGAGGAAGAGGTAGGACCCGAGATCTGCCAGCCCAGGCACAAGAGGACAGAAGTGTCAGGGAAACTTTGCGGTGCCCACGAGCTGGCCCACATGGTCACTACAGATCAGCCACAGCCCTCAGCACTGACATCCTACCTGTAACCTCCCTCCTCCAGCTGACAGGGCCATCCACAGGAAGGAAGGGAAGATGCAAGACAACACTTCATCATATCACAAGGAACAGCCCAATGCCAAGACCCACATGGCCCAGAATAGCCCAACACCAACACCCACATGGCCCAGAACAGCCCAACACCAACACCCACACGGCCAGTAGCTCCAGGAAGGAGTTCAGCCAGTGGACACTGGCAGAAGGGGAGAAGTTAGGCTCCTCCCCAAGGAGAGGGGCTGCAGGACACCTATTGGGGCAGAGGAAAGATTAATGTGAAAGGTTTAGCCAGGGAAAGGGAAGCAGGGGAGGGAGCAGGACAGAACCAGCCCTTGGGAAAGGGGAGAAGAAAGTGGGGACAGGGCAGTGCAAGCTTGGAAGAAGTCAAAAAATGGGGGCTGAACCTGGCAGGCATGGGGCAGGCACCAGCCAGAGGATGGAGGTATCCATGGCTGAGGGAAAGAAGTGCTTGTGAGGTGGGTGATACAGAGAAGGGGTGGGGGAAACAAGGGACTGGATAAAGGATGGCTCTTATGAAGGATGCAGTCAGGCTGTTGGAAAAGTGAGATAAGGTGTCAGGGACCACCTGACAAGGAACGGGGGTGACAGCAACTGACAGGAAAGATGGGAACGGCAGGGGTTGGGGAGGGGGTGTGGAGACTGTCAGGAAAGGGAGATAAGGGGTATGGGGGCAATATCAGCTGACAAGAAAGGAGTAAGGGGGGAAACAGCTGACAGGGAAGAGGTTTGGGGGCGGCGATAGGTAACAGGGAAGCAGTTGTAGGACAGGGGTAGCTGACCAGGAGGAGGTATGGCAGGGTATCTGACAGGGAAGGAAGTATGGGGGGAGAGCTGACAAGGAAGGGGGTATGAGGGAAATAGGTGACAGGGAAGGGGGTGTGAGGGGTATAGGTGACAAGGAAGGGGATGTGGGACGGGAGTAGCCGACCAGGAAGGAGTACGGGAGGCTATCTGACAGGGAAGCAGGTATAGGGCGGATAGGTGACAGAGAAAAGGTATGGAAGGAAGGCAGCTGACAGGGGAGAGGGTATGGGAGGGGTGTAGCTGACAGGAAAGGGAATATGGGGGAGACAGGTGACAAGAAAGGGGTATGGGGGTCTATCCGACAGGGAAGGGGGCATGGGAGGGGAGATAGGTGACAGGGAAGGGGGTATGGGAGGGGGTAACTGACAGGGAGGAGGGGCTGCGAGGCAGGCGGGGCCCAGCCGGCCCCAAGGGACCGTTACCTGTCAGCCCTCCCGGGTGCGGGCGCTGGAAGTTGCGAAGCTCCATCCATGGGGTGGGAGAGGGGGGGTGTGTGTGAAGAGAAAAGCGGCACCGAGCGAGAACCAGAGGGGACCCCGCAGGTATCTCCGGGACGCAGACAGGCCCCTGAGGCGAGGCCTAGACTAGGCCCCGGCCGTGTCCCCCTCGCCCCCTCCTCTCTGTTTACCCCCCTCAGCTGTGGGGGCTCAGCAGCACCCCCCGCCGCCGCCCGCTCCACGCTGCTCTGCGCATGCGCCACGCCGGCTGCGCCGCCGCCACCCCCCCCACCCCTCCCCTTCCTCTTCGCACCCGCAGCGACCCCGACTTCACGCAAACGGCGTAAACTGCGTTCGTGAATACTGACCCCCCCTCTACCCCTCCGCCGCCGGCCCGGCCCAGCGCCGCCGCCTGATTGACAGCTCCTCCAGCCAACCGGCAAAGGAGAAACAGCGCCCCGACCGCAATCTGACCAATCAGCGTGGAAGGAGGGGGGGCGGGAGCGCGGCGTAGCGAAAAGGGATGCTGGGAGTTGTAGTCGGCGCCCGGAGAGAGTGATGGTGGCCTGCTCTGCTCTAGAGAAGAGACTGAGGGCCCGGCCGCTTCTCGCTGTCTCCAGTGCCAAGCCCTTCTGCTTCACCTCGTCCTTCTTCCCTTTTCCCCGAACGCGGCGGCTGCTCAAAGCCAGACCTGGCCGGGCCTGGCTCCCCTCAGGTTGCAGGCCGCGGCGGGGCCTGGGCCTGGTCGCCTTCTGGGCCGCCCCAGAGAACTCTCAGGCACTGCCTGGGGTGGGGGAGTGGGCTCGATGGTCACTTCCCGTGTCCCTGTTGGTCTTCACCTCGCTGTGGCAGCGATCAGGGGAAGCCGGCAGGCTAGTGGCTCCACAGGCAGCTCATGGCATGACCTCCTAGCGGGTTGTGACCTGGTGAAAAACGAATCCCTGCTCGTCAGCATTTCCAGCAGCCATTCCCAGAGGTGAAGTGCGCTGCTCGCCCAAGCAGCATGAAGTTACAGGGCGGGGGATTTTTCGGGGAGTAAAATAGTTACGTGGAAAGAGCCAGGGGGTGGCAGTGTTTGCAAAACCTTCCCAGCGCCTCGTCCCTCTGGTAAACCCTGGTCACTGGCCCTGGCTATGCTGGCTCTGGTGACATTAGCCCCTGGGGACACTGCCAGCAGCCCTCAAGGTGTGGATAAGGCTGGGCCTAATTATCTTAGCGTAAAATTAATCAGAAGTTATGAATTCATCTCTCTCTTAATTTATTTCCACAATTAAAATGTTCCAAAGGCTATTAATGAAGTGTAATGAACAGTTTAAATTTTCACTTAGAACTTAATTCCATGGCTCTGAGATAATCCCAGCTGCACGACAGAAGAAAATTGCTGCTTTGCCTATTCTGTGTTAACAGGAGGAAAAAGCCCCTTAAGTCAGACGTTATAGAGAAGAGCAAGGGCTTTGCCAAACACCTCCAGACTCACAACTGACAGAGCAACCCTACACTGCAGCAATTTGTCTTCCTCTCGTTACACATTAACTTATTCAATTGTTGTCAACTGTCTTTCAAGAAGAGAATTGTTAATTGTTGACTCTGCATCGGTCCAGACTTTTTTTAATGAAACAAATAATAATTGGAATCCATCACTGTTATTCTTACAACAGGGTTTTATCTTATTTTCTCAGATGCTGACCTCATGGGAATCCGAAGCTCTATATGGAGAATTAGCTGGGCTTTGGATGCCCTTGACGTGAAGTTTTACTTGCTGACGGACAGAAAATCGGGGCACAGGAGCTTAATTTCTTTGTTTTGTGCTGGTAACAGAGGCAAAACAGTGGGGGAAGCCAAGGAGGAACAGGGGTACTGTGGTTCTGTCTGGAGCTGAAGTTTCCTACTGCAGTTTCAAAAGGAACTGGAGGAGTGTAAACAAGGTATTCTCCTTTTCAGTGCCCAACCTCCTGCAGGATAACCACCACCATGGAGAGAATCCACATGAGCAGGGATTCATCATGTCTGAAAGGACCTCCAGGATCATCAAGCCCAGCCCTCATCCCAACAGCTCCCTAACCCCTAGATCATGGCCTCAAGTGCTCTAGCTGCTCGGTTTTTAAATATCTGCAGGGATGGGGACTCCACCACCATCCAGGGCAGCCTGTTCCACTGCCCAACCACTCTGTCAGGAAAGAACTTCTACCTAAATTCCAATCTAAACCTTCCCTGACACAACTTGAGGCCATTTCCCCTCATCCTATCATTAGTAATTTGGGAGAAGAGACTAGCACCAGCCTTGCTACAACCTCCTTTGACATAGTTGTTGTTTCCCAAAGAAAAGTACAGGCAGCAAGGAGTAAAACCATTTGAGAATAGAATAGGATTATTCAAGTTGGAAAAGACCCCTGAGATCATCCAGTCCAAACAATAACACTCCTCTACACAGTTCACCACCAGACCATATCTCTAAGCACCACATTTAAACGATCTTTAAACACCTCCGGTGGTGGTGACGACCTCCCTGGGCAGCCTCTTCCAATCCCTGACCACTCTTTCAACAAAATATTTCTTCCTAATGTCCAGCCTAACACTCCCCTGGTTCAGCTTGGCAATCAGTGGCTTATCCCCAGTGCCAAATTCTTAAGTGACAAATAAGTCATCCACCCCAATCCCTTGATCCACCCCAGGGCATGAGGCAGAGACATGGACCTGCACTTCTCCTACTGTTTCAGAGGACCCAGTCCCAGTCACCATCCTGTGCAGTGTGAATGATGTTTAACCCTGTGACATCTGCTGGGAAAAATTTAGATCCTTACCCATGACACCCTCTGATCAAAGCTACTGAGGAATAGCAAAGCTTTGCAGAGGCTTCTCTCAATACAAGGGCTGAACTGGCCACAATGCATGTTTGAACACAATTCCAGTGTTTGCTGGGTGCTGTACTGGTGTGTGCTGGGGTACTAAGTTCTGTGCACTTGCATGGCCTGGAGGAGCCGGTCAGAGAAGGTGCCCATCTGCTCAAAGGCAGGAAGTGTCAAGGATTTTCAGGAGCCAAGGAAAACAATTATGAGCTCTGATATGTCTGATTCTGCCCTCCAAGATACAACAGGATAAGCTCTGGTGGGTTATCACTTAGGCAATTTGCTTGATGGGACGTTTTTAAAGCTCCCTCTGCCTGTTGATGTGATTGTGTTGCTCTCCCTTTGCTGGCTAAGAAGCTTAATCCTAATTACTCTCCCTCCTGGTGTGAGGATAGTGCAATTCTAAGAATCTCCGCTGGGCCAGGAAAAGCTGGAAGTGCCTGGACTTTCTCCTAACACCAGAGACACAATAACTGAGAAAAGCTCCAAGACAGAGACCACATGTGGAATCTTGTGTCCAGTCCTGGGCCCCTGAGTTGCGGAAGGACACAGAACTACTGGAGTCCAGCGCAGAGCCACAAATACGAAGGAAGGGGAGCATCTCCCTGATGAGGAAAGGCTGAGGGAGCTGGAGCTCTTCAGCTTGGAAAAAAGGAGTCTGGGGGCTGACCCCATTAATGTTGATAAATATGGAAAGGGTGGATGTCAAGAGGATGGAGCCCAGGTCTGCTCAGTGGCACCCAATGATAAGACAAGGGGCACCAAGTGTAAGGTGGAACAGAGGAGGTTCCACATCAATGTGAGAAGGAACTTCTTCCCAGTGAGGGTGACAGAGCATGTCAAGGGGCTGCCCAGGGGGGTTTTGGAGTCTCCTTCTCTGGAAATATTTAAAACCTGTCTGGCCATGCTCCTGTGTGACTTGATCTAGGGGATCCTGCTGTGGTAGGGGGATTGGACTGAATTATCTTTTGAGGTCCCTTCCGATCCCTAATGTTCTGTAACTCTGTGACAGCTCAAGCCCCAAGGCCAGTGTCAGAGCACTGTTGTGCTGATGGATTAACTGAGAAACACAAATTTAATTAGTATCTCCAGGTCGTGGTCTCCCAATCCACAAGAAGCAGCTTTCACTTTGTCAAAAACTTGCACTAACTGAAACCCTTTGCAGTGTTCAGTAGGTTAAAAGGAGATGCAGCCACTTGGCAAACAGACAACATCCAGGTACTGAACAGCTCAGACCGACCCACCACCAGCTGACTGATCCAAGCATGAGGAAGCAGAAGAATCTGACCCAGTTAGGCAACACTGCACCTGATTTTAGCTCCTGGGAACTGGTCTGAAAGAAAGCCACCCCCTCTGTTTTATCCTGCACCAGTCCCTGGTTGTCTTTGTACTGTTGCCACACACTCCTGCTTCACCCGAAACCGCCGTCATCGAGGATCAGGCTTCTCACCCAGATGTGACTAAACCCTTTCAAAATGAGAAATGCTCAGGATTTCTCACTTAATTGCTAAAACAGATTAATTTGACTATTCAGAACATAACCAAGCGGAAGAGAGGAATTGACACACCTAGCTGGTTCCTGCTCAGACTCGTGACTCACTTTAATTGATGGGTCACATTTTTTGATGATTTCCACTACAGAGCTGCAGCAGGGCTGCTCTGCACCCCTCCTGTCTGCTGGGAGGGTGAAGGGCTGCATTCCATGCAGCCTTCCCTGAGTGACTGCAACTCCCAGCACTTTGGAAGCTGATGCCATCTTAAACCAAAAATGTAACTGATGCCAACCAGTACGTGTAACCCTCAAAGCTCAAATTCTAGCTGCCATGAGTCATGTATGGGGCCCACACCAAGTGCCCCTCAGGGAGTAGGGGCTGTATCTTTCCCAGAAGACTCCTTTGCCCTTAAAGTTTAGCTAATAAATCACTTCAGAACTCCCCCAGGTTTTGAGCACTCCGGTCACACACAAGTGACGCTCGGGAAGTTGGTAGCAGAGCCAAGAAATCAGAGTGGCTGAGCCCAGCCACCCGGTGCCAAGAAACCCCCGTCATGCTACTCCAGCAGCTTTATTAGAGCCTTATCAGATTTCCTGGTAACTCAGACTACACCAGTGACCAGGGCAAAGGGCACAGGGTACCAAAGCCACAGATGAGGTTACAGCACCACATTGATCCAGAATAGCAGCCAGTGGCCCCCTTGGAGGTCACTGTGTCCCTGGAAATCATCACCCTGCAAATCCCACCACCCCAGAACTTTTCACAGAGTGGCAACCCCACGCTGAGGCTAAATAGCTGATGGCCGTCCTTTTCCGAGCAGCAAACACGGAGGAGGCAGGTGACTACTTCACTATCCCAGATGGCCCAGGGTGTTCTGTGGCCCAGTGAGTCCTGGAGATGCCCCCACAGTCTCCCTGTCACCCCCACACTACAGGGCATGGGGCAACCCCACTGCACCCCTCCAGCAGTGGGCACCCACCAGGCCAAGCTGCAGATCCCATTTCTTTCCCTTTCTTTTGGGCCCACTGCTGCTGCGCTGGGCCACTCTGACTCTCTGCACCCCCTCACCTCTGTGCATCCCTCCTTGCGTTTTCCCCAGCACCCTGTGCCTCTGTGTACCTCCCCTCTGCTCTGAACCCTCTCATCTCCTTGCTCTGAGCCTTGTCCCTTGCTTGTCTCTTCTCTGTGCACCCCTTTTTCAGTGGGATCCTGCAACTTACTTACCCCCACCTTGTGCTGCACCACATCACCTCCAGGCACTCCCTCTGCAGCAGTACCTGCCTCATGTTGAACCTTCCTCTGCTCTTTGCACCCTCCTTGCATCTCGCTCCCTCTCTGCACCCCCTTTTCTCTGCACCCCCTTCTCCAGAAAGAGTGGGGAGCTCCCTTCCAACTCCACAGCAGCAGCCAGGACACCTCTTTTTCCCACAGCATCCCCTAGTCCCTTGTTCCCCCATTGTACCCCACCCCTCCTTGCATCATAACCCCTTGTGTGCACCCTCTATTCCCTGAACCTCCATTGCTCTGCACCCCCCCCAGCTCCCCTCCATCTCCACACCAGCACCCAGGACACCTTTTTTTTCCTAGAACACCCCCTAGTCCCCTGTGGCCCCTTTGCACTTTATCCCTTCTTACATCTCAACCCCATTCATCAACTCCCTTTTCTCTGCACCCTCTTCTCCGTGCACAGGAGCTCCTGCAGCTCCTTTAGCTCCCCCTGCAGTTCACAGCAGCACCCAAGACACCTCATTTTCCTCTAGCACCCCCTACTGCACCCCACCCCTCCTTGCATCATACCCCTTGCATCGTACCTCCTCCCTGCACCCCCTTTCCCTCTACCCTCTTCTCCCTGCACTCCTCCTCTACTTCACAGCAGCACCCAGGACACCCCTCAGTCTCCTGTTACCCCATTGCACCCCACCCCTCCTTGCATCTCACTCCCCTCCCTGAATCCCCTTTCCTGCACCCACTTCTCCCTGCACCCCCGTGCTTCTCCACCACAGCAGCATCCAGTACCCCGTTTTCCTATAGCACCCCACAGTCGCCTGTTCTCCCACAGCACCTCGAGCCTCCTTACATCTCCTTCTTTCCCTGCACCCCCTTTCTCTGCACCCTCTAGCTCCCCCTCATTCCATACCAGCACCCAGGACATCCCATTTTCCTATAACAGCCCCTAGTCCCGTTTCCCCATCGCACTCCACC
>VXBP01010568.1:84637-109015 GCA_013400115.1 Rhinopomastus cyanomelas
CTCGCAGCCGGGCCGGGCCCCGCCGCCCGCCCGAGCCCCTTCTACTGCTGCTGCTGCTGCCGCCACCGCCGCCGCCGCCACCATGGGCCGCGCGGCCCTACCCCGGGCCCTGCCCTGGGCCCTACCCTGGGCGCTGCTTCTGCTGCTGGGGCCGCACCCGATGGTGGCCTCGGAGCCCACCCGGGCACCCCCGGCCCCGCTGCCGGCTTGGGGAGGGGATCAGGCAGGGGACGGAGGGGGTTTCACTCCGGCGCCCCCGCCCTCCGCACACGAGATCCATCCACTCAACAAACAGCCCGGCAACGGCTCCGGAGAGGGGCACGGCAAAGCCCGCAAAGCCTTCCCGGTGCTGGGCATCGACTACAACCACATCCGCATCCCCTTCGAGATCTCCCTCTGGATCCTCCTGGCCTGTCTCATGAAGCTGGGTAGGATAGCGGCAGCGCGGGGAGGGGGGCACTGTTGGGGGGGGAAGGGGTGCTGTGGGGTACCCTACACGTACACACAGGGACCCCGTGACAGCTCCTGGTTGGGGGTAGGAAGTCTGAGTATTCCAGGTAAGGATCCCCGAAAGTATCCCTAGAAGGGACCCCCTGAGCATCTCCAGGAGCGACCTGTGAGCATCCCAGTGGGAGACCCCCAGATGAATGGGACAGACAGCCCTGACCATCCCAGAGAAGGATCTGCCAGAGCACCCTAAGGACAGAGCACCCCAGGAGGGACCCCTAGAGTACCCCAAGGAGAGACACCTTGAGTATCCCAGGAAAATACTCCCTGAGTCACCCCCTCAGTCACCCCTAGGAGGGACCCTTCAGCGCATCCCAAGGAGAGACTCCAGAGAGCATCCCCAAGAGGGAGCCCCTGAGTATCCCAAGGACATACCCCTCTGAGCATCCCCCTGGAAGGACCCCCTGAATATCCCAAGGATGGATCCCTACTCCAGACATCCCGTACTGGAACCCCCTAAGCAGCCAAGGGCAGATCCTCCTGTGCAGACCCTGCAGGCAGCCCAGGGCAGGATGGGCACCGCTCTCCCCACGACCTTGGGTTCCTGCCGCAGGTCTGGCAGGCAAAGCAGACTCCCCCTGCCCCTTTGCTCATCTCACTGTCCAAATGACCACCCACCCCCCCACTGGCTCCCAATCTCCCTCTCTTTGGCACTCTGGCAGAAAGAAGCCGGTTTGGTTCTTGCCTTCCTTTCTCAGCCACAAGATGCCTTTTGTAACCTTGGTAGAAGTCACTCCAGAATCTCCCCAGTCTTTCAGCCTCCTCATCCTCCCCCTGCGCAGCAAATCAGGGTGGGCAGCAGCCTGTGCTGCAGAGCAGCTGGAGGCTTCCAGTGTTCCTGAGCATCAGGGACCAGAGCACTGGGAAGAGTCACCTGCTGCCCTGGCCTGCTCTGGGAAGGCACCAGTTCACCAGGGCAGGGGGTTGTTGACAAAGTGTTTTCCAAACTTCTGCAACTGAATCAATACCAACTGAATTACCCCAAAACGTGTGATGTGACGTAACAGCTCCACGCTCACGCCAGGCCCAGCCTTCGCCAGTGCAGGGGTTGAGCTGGCTCCGGTCCCATCAGGGCTGATAAACCCACAGAGGGCAGGTGAAGCATTTTGCCTGTCCCTGCCCTAGAGCAAGTGACAGCAGAAAGTGGAGCTCTGTGTTTTTCCTTCATTTTGCTTCTCAGTTAGCATCAGTGATTTAATTGTGCTCCAGGCAGTGCTCCTGATGGAGCGCTCTGGTGATCTCGTGGGGTTTTTCAGCTGGTGGTGCCTGTTGGAAACTGTGACCTGACCCAGAGGGGTCTGAGAGACCCCCAGGAGCTCACATCCTCCTTGCTTTGCTTCTCTAAAAAATAATCTCATCGCCTTCCAGCCTGCTGGGAGCCTTCCAGCCTGATGGGAGCGTGCGTAGGCAGGTAAAGCCCCGCTTCTACCATCCCTCCTGGGTGGTTTATTTACATGTAGGCATGCAAACACTTCAGACCCGGAGGCTTCCAGCCTGGCTGGGAGATAAGCGGTTGGGACAAGGTGGAACCCAGAGAGGAGTGGGGGTTTCTCCTTCCCTGGGTTGATTTAGCTGGAAGGTGCCTCACCGGCACGAACACAGCGCTGAAAATCGGGCTCACTCGGCGCACGTTAAGCGACCTCTGCTAGTTGTTCGGGGCTATTGCACTACGTTATCTGTCCTCCTGCCTTGCTGAGCAAAGAGTGATGAAAGCAGAAGTATCTGTGCGGAAGCTGATGGAGAAAAGGAGGAGCTAATGGCGCTGGCCTGCAGCCCTGCTTTGATAAACCGCCGCTGGAAAGCACCAGAATGGCCAGAGGAAAGGGGCTCCCCTGGGACAGCCGTAGTGGAGGACACGGGGACACCGGTGCCCGCCAGCCACCCCGATCGGACAGGCACCCTCTGTCTGCAGGAGGCTCTTTCTGCTGCCTTGCTGGAAGTTTGGGCTCATTTGTGCAGCAGGAAAAGTTATTCCTGGCGGTGAGCTGAGCCCCGTGGGTTCTGGGGTGGTAGCAGTGTTATGCAAGTCTGTGTGTTCGAGGGAATGTATTTTAGAAGGAGCTGCCTCGTGGGTTTGGCAAAGGTCCTCTGGAGATGGCAGGTGCGCTGCAGAGCTCCAAGGATGTTGGCCAATCCCACACCTTAGGTTGCCTCTACCTTTAACAGGGGTTTGCCCTCTTGGGGGTTTTGAAGGGGATAATGTTGCTCGTTCAGGCAGTCTCAGCGTGTAGCTCCCAAGTTACTGGTGCAGCTTAACATTCAGGCTCCCTGTGTTCCTGACCTGAAAAATAGTCTCACTGCTCAGTGTCCCATCGATCTCATCCTGGATCAGAGGATATTGTTCAGGAATAGCAAAATATGCTGCTTTTTATTTCTAACGCCCAGGGACAGCTCTGACGCAGCCAGGCATCATTGTACACATGGGATGGCAGAATCAGGCACAGACACCTCCAGGGTCCCAAAGCCAGACAGGGCTGGAGGGTTTGGAGCATCCAGTTTCCATGCAGAGGGGAAGGTGGGTGTTGAACAGAACAGGAATTTGTGGTGTTTCCTCTCTCCTCCTCCATCCTGTTACCCGGCACATTATCAGTACATTGGGGTAACCTTGCAGAACTCTGACGTGTCCGGGGCAAACACCTTTTCTCCAAGAGTTTGGACAGTGAGGTACTGTGTGCAGCAGCTTGGCACCTCCTACATCCCCTTCTCCAGCTTCTCCAGCTCCAAATGTCTCTTTACGTTCTCTTTAGAGGTGGTGGCTGAGCCACGTGTTGCTGCAAAACAGTCTCCAACCTCAGGAGTGGCTTCTGGGTATTGTCCACTGGTGTAGGGCAGGGTGACCCATGAAGAGGAGCTCAGAAGTGCTGACAGGGCTCTTCTCTGGGTAAGGAGATGCAAGCTGACCCTTGTCCTGTTGTTCACTGTCTCCTCATCGCTCTTGGTGCTTCAGATCGTTGCTCAGGCTTAGATGAACTCCAGCTTTGGCCCTTCCAGATGATTTATCCTCTCCAGCAGTTGGTTTGGGGAATCAAAGGTGTGAGCTGAGCCCTTCCCTTTTGGATGTAGTTCCTGTAAAATGCCTCAAAGGACGTCAATTCACCATGTGACAGGAGGTGGCTTTCTAGGGCAGAGGGACTTGTCACCCTGGTGTGTCCTACAGGCGTGGGCTGTTCCTGCTTTGCTAATCCCAGCAGAGAAAGGACAGGCTGGTGCTGGCTGCTTTGCTCAATCCCCATGTGGTATTTTAAGATCATGGAGGAGAAGAGTGGGGGCGGGACAGCAATGACCAACCCTTCCCAAAGCCCCACCAGCTCCATGCAGACCACATCTACTGGGAAAGGTGGAGAGGCCTTGGTGGCTGAGACTTTCTCTCAACCCATTGTGTTGCTGCAGAAGGGCAGACCTTCATAAAACACCGAAGCCCAAAGCCCTCCATGCCCAGGTTTTGCAAGGATGTCATCAAGGGTCTCTGCCTCATGCTGTGTTCAAGGCAGAATAGGGAAGGGCTGGCTGGGAGGTTTCTCAGCACAAGAACCTGCTTTCCTGACTCTGAGGACTGACCTTTCATCTCATGTGGCTCCAGGAGATGTTCCAGGGAGTTCAGGTCGGACTGTAAATATTTTTCCATTTCAGGGGAAAGGGAAGGAGTGAGTCAGGAATGTAAATAACAGATAATACTTACTAGTCCCTTTGCCGGCCGTGCGGCCACTGACTGGAGCCTGGGGGTCAAAGCTTTATTGCAGACCACCAACTCTTCACCTCCTTGGAGAAGAGTGCCTCCAGAACACACCTCAGAGCTACAGAGGAGAGCAGTCCTAGTTCCATCCTGTCTTCCATCCCAACAAGCCCTGTTGTCCGTCTGCAGGGCGGGCTGTCTGCACCAAACAGCTCTTCACCATCCCAGAGCCTCCTTGGAGCATCCCGACCGTTCCACCTGGCAGCTCAAGTGTGCAATGGGTATGAGCTTTCCTGCAGTCCATTTTGAAGGCTGCAGTGGAGGGTCCCTGTGAGGCACAGCCGAGCTCTCGGTCGCTGCTGCTGCACGCGAGACGCCAGCTTGCTGCGCCGCTCCGTTTGGGATTGGAGCCGGTAGCAATCCCTGAGTCATTGCTCTGTCTCCTCACCTCCCGTCGCAGCACTTTTCCATGTGTTTGGGTCAGGGCTGTTGTCTGAGGGAGTTCCCTCTCCCTCCAGACCATCTGACAGCAGCCAGCACCAGCTTGGGACTTGCAGAGGAATCATCCCCGTGTGACTGCCGGGCTGGTGTAAAGCGAGATGGTGGGGAAGAGTCTGTGCCAAGCGAGCAGAAAGGGAGCCCAGTGCTGTGGGCAGCCAGGTGTTCTGTGGGCACACGCTGCTGGAGCTTTGGGGGTGCTTTGGTGACACAGCTCAGCTGGGTTTTGCAGCCATGGGATATCCTGGTGATCAGTGCCCTTCCTGTGGCCACTGCTGACTGTCCCCGTTGCTGCTGGTGTGTAGAGAGGAGGAAGATGAAGGAAATTCCTGGTGTCTGTGGGCTGATGATAGGAGCTGGGTGAAGAGCAAACCATGCTGGATGCATGTGTGGTTGTGGAGTTCATGGAGGCTCTGGGCACCATGAGGTGACTCCTGCGTTTGAAGGAGAAGGGGCATTTTCAAAGCTGCTAGAGAAGCATTTCTAGAGGCTGCTGGCTGCAAGCTGGCAGTGAGATTTGGGTGCTAAAACACTCGGGTGTTTTTCAAACACATTTAGCAGCCCAAATCCCTCCCTTGAACCCAGGACTTGGGGAGGTGCCATCCCAGAGGAGTTACAGAGCCCTGTGAGTCAGGGACTGGAGGGTTTACTTGGGTGAGGGGTGGTCAGTGGGGTAAGAAACCTGCTGTGGTGGTAGCATAGCCTGCGGGAGGTCAATCTGGAGACCAGACGTGGCAGAAACACCCCAAAGCAAAGCCTGGGGACACTGGTGCCACCAGCAAGGCTTGGAAAAGGGACAGAAAACAGCACTTGAAGACGTGTGTGGCCTCAGCCTTCATCACTGCGTGGGAAATGCACGCTGTGTCTGACGTGTGGGATGAGCATGACAGAGGTTATGTCTGTTCCCCTTCTGCCAGCACGGGGGGGGCTTCACTGCACAAGGTTATCGGCAAAGCTTGGCTGGTGGAAAAGGCTGCCGGAGGTCTTATGGGGCTGGATCTGTGGGACTGGTTGTTGTGGGTGCCCTCGCTGAGCTGGAGGGAAATATTTGTCTTAAACCTGGCCGCTGTGTGGGCTGCACATCTCGAGGTGGCCTGTGGTGTGGGATCACCCTAGAGGCTTCTCCATCTGTATCGGTGACCTGGTGACTGCTCTGCCAGGGGAACTGAGTAACAATCAGGAAAAGGATTTGGAAATAGGGATGCAGCTGGGGGCCAGAGAAGTATAAATTGTCTTGATAATGAATTCAAACAGCCTCCTCTAATGCAGCTGCTATGCTCCCCCTTCCTTATTGAAGAATGATCCCAACGTAGGCTGCGATTTTCCTTTCCTCTCTGCTTTGCTGTCTCAGACAGAACAGCCATGCTGGGGGGTTTTTTCCTCCCTGCTTTGCCTGTTGCTGCATTCTGAGCAAAAGAAAAAACCCCAAATAACATCCAAACTGTGCCCTCCATGGATTGAGAAAACCATTAGATTAATTAGGGCTGGAAGAGTGAAAGGTTCCTGCCGTGAAATGCAGGAGGTGGTGGTGGAGTGGGAAAAGCTGAACGGGTCTGTAATCACAGCCTGCCCTCCGCGGTGAGCCCTAACGTCCATTAAAGTGGCATTGTGCTCTGCTTGCAGCAGTGACTTTGCTCCCTGCAGGGACCCTCTTCCCCACAGCGGTTCCCAGTTCTGCTTTCTGGACCTTGAGGCTGCTCGGGAACTGAAGCTGTTGTTGCTTCCCATTTATTAATGAAGGCTCAGACACCTCATGCTGCGGGTAGTGATGGACTGGCTTCCCTCACGATCTTCAGATGGAATTTGGGGTCAGATTGTATCTTAGGAAAAACTTCTTCCCAGAAAGAGTGGGGAGGCCTTGGAACAGGCTGCCCAGGGAAGGGGCGGAGGCACCATCCCTGGAGGGGTTCAACAACTGGGCAGCCGGAGTGTTTGAGGAGTTGGGTTAGTGGTTGGCGGTTGCAGGGTGGATGGTTGGGCTGGATGGTCTTGAAGGTGTTTTCCAACTTTGTTGATTCCATGATTCTGTGACTAGCTGAATCCCACAGTTGGCCAAGACAGGTGCTGGCCTGGCTTTGGGAGAGTTCTATGAAGCTGTCCTGCCCCAGAAACCTCCAAGACAGACAGGATGATTTGTGGGGTAGGAGCAAAACATGCCGATACTAAGCCTGTTTGTTCACATCCTGCATCCCAGATTCCTCAGACACCCAACCACAGCTTATCCACAACAGCCAGAGGTGCTGGAGTTCCCTTGGGAATTAGTGGGGTGGAGAACAAGTCTGCAGTTAGTTTGGCTAAATAGAGCCCTTCAGGGTTTGAGAGTCACTTGTGGAAGAATGAGAACCTGGGTGTTGGTGGTGGTAGAGGGGAGAGGTTTGATCTTTGGGTTAGAAGCTTCTAAACCTGAGGCACCAAGGGGCTGGAGCCCCTCTTCTGCAGGAGACAGACAAACAAGACATATCAGTGACCCCTGTATAAACCCTGGGTTTTGGCAGCAGAGATGTTTGGGGCAGTAGAGCCCGTCCTGGGATGCTGCAGGAGTTGTTCCTTCACTGGAGCATCGTTAGAGCTATGGACAGTGGGAGAGGAAACTCGAAGCAGTGAGGTTGAGTAACTGCTGCTGCCTCGTAAACATTTCATTTCTTTTTCTTCCCTCCTCTCTTGGGTCCCCAAGGCTTAATTTGTTCAAATAACAACTGAAATCCGTCCGGAATACTCTGTGTAAATACAACCTCGCCGAGTGGAGATGGAGCTGCTGCGTTGCTCCTCTCCCCAGCACTGGCTCCACTGCTCTGCCTGGCTCCACAGCAGGTTCTTCTCACCCATCAGGGCTCGGAGCTGCTGCTGTAGGTTTGATAACAGCCCTGATCTTCTGAAATCTGGGCCAGCCTGCTTCAAAGGGAAGAGCAGAGGAATGAGGACGTTGTGGGGATGGTTTAAGATCATAGAATCATCAAATCATCAAGGTTGCAAAAAGAACTTCAAGATCATCCAGTCCAACCGTCCTCCCTACAACCCCCCAACCCAGCTCCTCAAACACCCTGTCTGCCCAGTTGTTGAACCCCTCCAGGGATGGTGCCTCCACCCCCTCCCTGGGCAGCCTGTTCCAAGGCCTCCCCACTCTTTCTGGGAAGAAGTTTTTCCTAAGATTCAACCTGACCCTCCCCTGGCACAGCCTGACCCCATTTCGTCTGGTCCTATCACTGGTCTGAAGGGCCAAGTGTTGTCGCTTGATCCTCTCATTTCGCAGTGCCGGACCGCATCCTGCCATAGGCAACCCATGCAATCAGCATTTCCTCTCCATGGCATTTGAGATCTGGCTTCTCTCTAATTTCCCAAGGTTTTCCAGTTGTGGGGTGACTGTCTGCTCAGGTGTTGTTCTTCTGCTCTTTCCTGGGGCAGAAGAACATGGGTTTCTGCCCTGGGAAGAAACAAAAAGCTCCGCAGCCAGGCGTGCACACACACGCTGCTGCCTGTCTGTCACAAAGGCTGACATCAAAGATTTGAGCATCATTGGAGTGGAGCAATGAGAACACACTGGGTGGGGTGTCCCCTTGGGTGTGAGGTCCCCTTGGGTAGAGTGGCTTCTTGGGTATCGTGTCCCCTTGGGTGTCACATCACCCCACGGCTTGGGGTTCCTTCCCGAGGCAGCCTGAGCCACCTGTGTGATAGGTGCAGCACTGACCAAAGGCTCATTTGAAGTAGCAGGGGAGGGTTTTGAGATCCCTGAGTGGGAAGTTGGGAAATTCAAAGTACTTTTTTGTAATCAGAAGAGAACAAATGAGTTTCCTTGGGTTGCCCAGGAGTGACTCACAAACATCAGCAGCATCGCTGGGTTTTGTCTCCGCAAAGTCGCAATACAATGGACCTCGAGGGAGAGCTCTTCAGTTCCTGGGAGGGATGTCATTCCCTTTCTCTCTATCAACCCTGCAAGATTCCCCTTTGCAGCTGTTGGGTTTTTTTTTCAGGTGCCTGGAATTACTCTGTATTTCAGAGTAATGAAAAGCTAAATCCTAGTGATGGTGAGAAGGCAGCTTCGCACCGCAGCCCTGGAGATTCTAACGGCACAAATGCCACAGGCACAGGCCTTTGCAGAGAAGAGCTGGTGTATCCAGCCCTGCTGATGCCTCAGTTTCCCTTGGGAGAGCTTTTCCCACAGAGCCTTGGTCCCTGGGGGTGAGGTTTACACTTGCGTGGGCTCCTCTCCCATCTGTGATGTGCAGCAGGAGCATCTGCTCCAGGGAGCACTTTTGTTCGCTCCACATCTCCTGCATCCTGGGATGATGAGAGGCTGAAATTGTCTGGGGTGGGGGGGAAGACTCCCAGCCCCTGGGTCTCACAAGCCTGACAGTGGGATCTCCACGTGCCGGCGGTTCCTGCCGAAAGCTGGGGAAGCGGCCAAGGTGACTGTCTGGGTGCTGGCGGTGGCTCTCGGCTCACCGCTGGCGTGTGCTGCCGGTGCAGTTGCTTTGTCTGGCTTTGCAAAGGCCGGTAGTAATCAGTGCTAATTGCAATTACCTCCTCCCTCCCATCACAGTGGAAACCAACAGGTTATTTCCTGAAAAGCTTTTGTTTGTCTTTCCTGCCCGTGTTCCCGGTAGGAAATCTGCCCTTCCTGGGAAGAGCATTGCTCTGCCTGAGGAGTTTATCCATGGTCATCTAGGGCTGGCTCAGCTTTAACTCTTCCCAAGGCTTTCAGAGCTACCAGGAGCTGGATTTAAATGCTGCACCACATGGTTGAGAACAAGGAGCTGGGAGACCATCCAGAGCCTTATTCTGGGTGACCAGACTGAGCTTTGAGTGACCAGGTACCATCTCCTCACATCCCCTCGAGTACCAGAGCAGTTCACTGTCTGCTTTAAATGATGTGAAGTTTCACATCACTACATTCACTGGAGAAAGTAAAAGGGAGGGGTTTACTGTAGAAATCCCCCAGCTCAAGGCTGACTGTGCTGCACCAACCCCTCCTAGTGCAGCTATTCGTGGCGTCGAGCGTGCCTTGCGACAGCTGAAGCAGCCTGGGAAGAGCGTGGCTGGTGAGCAGCGGTTATGTTTAGCTCTTGGCCTCTTTCCCTGGAGCAGAAGCAGTTTTTTTCTAGACCTTCTTTTATTAGGCCTCCTAGAAGTGCTCAAGTCCAGCAGCCATCACTGTTGCGATGCTTTTCAAGGATACAAACCCAAACGAGGATGCTGTATCCTGCTAAAAAACTCAGTTTTCCAGGATAAAAGATCTGTGCGAGGGAGACCCCAGCTTTGCTGACTGGCTGTGGGATACAGCTGGCTAGTGATAGCGAAGAAGAGTCAAAATGAGTCCTGGAGCAGGAGCAGCAGAGCTCTGCACGGCAGTTAGTCCCTGTGCACCTCCATCCTGCATTCCCAGCACTGGCTGGCTGGCTGCCACAAGCTGATAAAGATTCATAGCGTCCCACCTTAGAAAAACCCCAAGACTTCAAACAGGTTTGCAGTGGTTTGGGAGTGGCCTTGTAACGAGCCCGTTAGAGGAATGCAGTCAGCAAGGATCGAGGTTGCGGGAGTACCGGCCAGTCACCAGAGGGTTTTAATAGCCACCTTGGCACCTAACACCAAACCCTTGACCCGTTTCTCCAGAGAGAATGTTGGGGTGTGTCGCACCTCTTCATGGGGCAGCTGTGGAGGTGGAGGAGGGCAGCTCTCCTCAGCATCATCTGGAAGAGGCTTCCGTAAGAGCCAAGGGACCAAGTCTTGAAGCCCCTCGAGCCATCCCTGCTCACTCCAGCAGCATCTCCAGTTGGCTCTGTGTTTTCATCCCTACTTGAGACACTTTTGGGTGATGCTCCAGGGCACTGTGGGTTTCTCAGTCATTAATAGCAATTAGGCCTTTCTTAATATCTGCTTTTCTTGCAGAGTGTCCTTGGTTTTTCTTCTGCTCTGAAGGAGAAGCTTTATCTAAACACAGGGCTGGCAGTCAGGAGCTGCTGGGTTCTCACACTGGCTCTCACGCCGCTCACTTGGGGACCTGGGCAAGTCCATTTAATGTCTTTGCTCTCTCATTTCCTTCTTACAGCTGGGAGGAAATTAATACCAGCTCTGTAAAAGACTCCCAATTGATCTGTTAATATCTTGTGAGTGCTTTGGAGATAAAGTGAGAGTACGTGCTGCTGCTCCACCGCTTCTCCCTGCGCTCAGAAAAAACACATCCAAGTGTTTCTCTCAAACGCCTACATCCTGGATCACCAACACCAGGGCCTTGGTCATAGATGGGCTCCTTCCTCTCTTGGGAGGATGCTGCTGCTCTTGCAGTCCTCCCCAGTGCGTTCACCAGTGTTCTCTAAATGCAGCAGGCAGTGGTCTGTCCCTTCTCAGTGGGGGCTGTTGGTCCCAAAAGGTCACCGTGCCCAAAGTGAGTCCTCAGGAACCACCAGGAGCCCACTCTGTTACCTGTGGGGCCATGCAGATGTCCCAGTGGGAAACAGAAAAGAAAAGGGGTTTTAGGATTTGCCTAAGGGTTTTTAGGACAGCCAGCTGAATTGCAGATGAGTGAGTCAGGGAGGCAGCGATGGCTCTTGCCCCTGCCCTGCCCTACCTGCAGGGGCAGCTCCAAGCTGGCACTTCCCTGTCAGTTCTAGGGAGGTTCTCCTGCACGTGGGTCTCCTCAGAATGTGGTGGCTTTTAGTCT
This sequence comes from Rhinopomastus cyanomelas, assembly GCA_013400115.1. Lineage (NCBI taxonomy): Eukaryota > Metazoa > Chordata > Aves > Bucerotiformes > Rhinopomastidae > Rhinopomastus > Rhinopomastus cyanomelas. The sequence continues at coordinate 95,971 of VXBP01010568.1, forward strand.
GCAGAGAGGTGCTGGAACCCTGAGCAGGCTGGTTCTTAAACCTAAGCCTAACCTAAACCTCAGTCAAGTGAAAACACAGGGTGCAGATGGGGAGCAGGATGGGTCCCTTCCCCACTGCTGGACACACCAGTCAGAGCTTGCAGCAAGCTGCTCCCCCCAACACAGCAGAGCCCACTGTTTAGTTTAGGCTGATTTTAATTAATTAGTTTATCTTTTAGAGTCCGAGTGGGGAGGATTAGTCAGTGCTCAGGCTGTCTGACACTGGCTGCCCTGGTTACCCAGACCTTTTGGGTCAGGGTTTAATGGGGAGGAGCTGCTGCTGGCTGTTTGGATGGTCGCTGTCTGGTTTTGCAGGAGCGCCGGGTGTTGGACCATGCAGAGGTCTCAGCAGGCTTCCCCAAGCTGTCCCAGGGAAGAGAGAAGGACACAATCCTTTCAGGTGGAGAATAGCAGAGCGGGGAAGCCACAAATCAAGGAGTAGCCCCCACCCCATTGCCAGCTTTGTGCTCGAGGGGTAAGTTGGTGCTGAGCCCCAAGGAAGAGACCTCGCCATGTTATCGCTGAGGTTCTCTTGTCTTGTGCAAACAGCTTGTTTATAAGTGGAAGGGGTCCCACCCATCCTGGCAGCTGATATCCAGGGTGCCTGCAGATGATTTGCAGCCCTCCTGCACTCCTGAGATCCTCACATGCTCCTCCTGCGTTGCAGCACTGCAGCTCTGCCATCAAGGTCCTGCAACGCTCGCATTTCACTGGGCTGCAGCACAGCAGCACCACCTTCCTTATCCTCCTGCTCCCCTACAACCTTCCAGCAGGGCTCTGGGCAGAGTCAGTGACATTTCCCCTGCCAAGGGGAGCGTTTGGCTTCTTGTGGGGGGTGTCAGGGCAGGTTGGCAGCTGGGCTCATCTGCATGCGGCTCGTGACTGCCGCTGCTGCAGGAACCGGTGATGCCTTCACTTGTGTTCCCTGGGCTGCTCCTCTTTGGGGACCTTTCTGCATCACCTGATAGGAAAAGCAGTATTTCTTCTTTGGAAAACACAATGGATTTGTTTGGTTTAGTTTATTTAATTTCAAAGTCATGTTGATAATGAGGTTGGTTTTTTTTTAACCTACTCCAAGTGCTGCACAAAGCACAACCAGAATCCCCACCTTCACTTGGGTACAAGCTGTCACCTTTCACCCCCGGGATTTGTTTCTCTCTCTTTCTCAGCCAAGAATTAATCAGGATGCAGAAGGATTCCTCGTAGTACCTGGTGCGTCTCAAGACCTATTGAAACAGAAATAGTCCTCGTAGATTGTTAAGGAAAGTACCTTAGGGCACGTCTGGAGTTGAGAAGCTCGATGTTGAAGGACAAGGATGGAATTGCAGCTCAATGGCTGAGAACCTGAGGGCTCTTGTTAATTTGGGAGTTTTATGTAGTGATGAAGTAATCAGCCCCCCATGAAAGGGACTAACCAGGGGGTTCCTGGTAGTGCTGTCACCATCCTCCCCATGGACTCTGCTGACCTTGCCCATGGCTGGGAGGTGGCTGCATTGCCAGAAGGTCAAGTTGGCCACCCCTGCATCCCTTTGGAGCTCTGGCACAGCTCACAGTGGAGCTGGCAGCTCATGAGCTGCACAGCTCAGCTCCTCACCTGCTGCTGTCCCGGCCCTGTCATGCTGCAGATAGCTCCAAATAACAGCTCCAGGCAGGGAAGAGCCCAGCCTTGTACCACAGACCAGCTCCAAGCTCCCCTTGGCACCTTGACCTTGCAGAGTGCCAGTCCAGCATCGCTGCAGCTGCTGCCCTGGCACCCATCTGCACAGGGCATGGGGAGCCCTAGGCACCTTCCTGAGGAGGAAGGCTCTGCCTGCAGCTTGTTCTCAGTTTATCCAGTGCCGGGCCATGGGCTTTGCTCCGCAAAAATCCCCAGGGGACACTGAGATCTGGGAAAGGCAAGTACGTGTCTGCTCTCTCCAGCTGCCTCAGGGATGCAGGGTGTCTAGACTTGTCTCCCTTCCCAGCGGAAGATTTTTTGAGGCCCTGCTGGTGGGAACTGGCTGCAAGCTGCTGCCGCGGGAGGATGGTGCAACTGGGAAGCCATCAGATGGTGCAGCCCTGCTGCAAACCCCTTGGCCACAGAGATGCAGAGGAGCTGTCTGCACTTAGATGAGGGCGAAGGGCTCTTCTCTGGGATTTGCCAGCCTGGCTCTGCTTTAAGGGCTTGACCAAGCCTATTTGCATGAGTCCAGGGATCTGCCACCACCAGTCATCGGTCGTTGTGGCTGCCAGGCTGAGCACGCTGGTACCTGGTGGTGTCTGCTTCGTGTTCTGTACCTTTCAGGCTTTGACTCACTCGTGGGCTGGCCCGATGCTATCAGTGCTGTTCTTATCTTCTGCAGAGCAGGCAGGGTCCAAGGCAGGTCACCTCCTCATGGACGCCTGCCTCGCCGTAGGCGATGGGGCTCAGTACACCAGACCCGGGGAGCTGGAGGCTGTACCAGGCACCTCTCGCTCTCCTACTGCAGGAAACTCTTTCCATTTGTTCCTGCTTTGTTTGCAGTATGGGAGGGAAAGAGGGAAAACGAGGGGGCGATTTGGCAGCTGCAAGGTGGGACCCAACTGTTTGAGCAAAGTCTGGAGGCGAAGGGGGATGGTAATGTCATAGAGGGTGGAAAGGGACCTCAAAAGGGCACCCAGTCCAACCCCACTGCACCAAGCAGGGCCATCTCTAACCAGACCAGGTTGCACAGAGCCCCAGCCAGCCTGACCTTGAATGGATCCAAGGATGGGGCCTCCAGCCCCTCTTTGGACAGTGTGTTCCAGGGGTCCCCCACTCTCACATTCAACAACTTTTTCCTCCTGTCCAGCCTCACTCTGCCCTTTTCAAGCTTCAAACCACAACCCCTCGTCCTATCGTTCCCTGCCTCTGGGAGCAGTCTTCCCCAGCTTCTGACAGCCCCTTTCAGGGTTTGGAAGGTTGCTAGAAGGTCCTCCTGGAGCCTTCTCCTCTCCACGCTGAACAACCCTGACTGTCTCAGCCTGCCCCCAGAGCAGAGGGGCTCCAGCCCTCTGAGCACTTTTGTGGCCTCCTCTGGACCTGCTCCAACAGTTCCACATCCTTCTGTTGAGGGCTCCAGAGCTGGATGCAGGACTCCAGGTGAGGCCTCACCAGGGTAGAGCAGAGGGGCAGAATCACCTCTCTTGATCTGCTGGCCACATCAAAAGAAAATAAAACTCTTCCTTCAGGAAGCAACAGGACTTGGTGGATATTGATGGATTTGGATGCAGCCCTGTGCTCACGAATGGTTGGGGTGCAGGAGATTGATCCCCCCAAATGAGGGCTGGGATGTCCTGCTTTGCCCTGAGCTGTTGTTGCCCAGCCCACAGCGGGGTTTTGGGTGGCTGCCGACACTGCGGCCCTGGTGTGGTATCTGCATTAGCTGGGTGAGTCATGAGAAGTGGTATCAATTAATTACCTTCCTGCTTCTTGGCTTCTCTTCCTAATTAACAACAGGAAGATAATGAGGCTCCAACTAAACATTTGGTTTGGAGGAAATGGTTTTACTTAAAAGCTCTTTTTGTACCTGCGTCTTGAACAAAACAAGTCAGCTTCTGAGCAGCGAACGTCATCTTGGGGTGGAGAAATCAAACCTTGGCCACAGTGGACATTGATGCTGTTGGATGCTTCTCTTCAGTGCAAACTGCATGAAGTTCAAGAAGGGCTAGTGCCCTTGTTCTACCCCTGAGTCGAGGCACTCCCATGCACCAATACAGACTGGGAGGAGAAAGGATTGAGGACAGCCCTGAGGAGGAGGACTTGAGGGTGGTAGTGAAGTAGAAGTTTCCCAGGAGCTGTCAGTGTGCACTGGCAGCCCAGAGAGCAAACCGTGTCCTGAGTTGCATCAAAAGATGCAGTGATGGTCAAGGGAGGTGATTCTCCCCCTCTATTCTCCACTGGTTGTCTGTGATGTGTCCAGTTCTGAAGTCCTCAATGTCAGAAGGACAGAGAGCTCCTGGAAGGTGTCCAGAGGAGAGCAACTCAGATGATCAGAGGGTTGGAGCATCTCCCCTGTAAGGACAGGCTGAGCAAGTTTAGGGTTGTTCAGCCTGGAGAAGAGGAGGCTTCAAAGTGACCTAGCAGCTTTCCAATATCTGGAGGGGGCTACAAGAAAGCTGGGGGAGGGCTTTTGGCACAGGTGGTAGTGAGAGGACAAGGGGAAAGAGTTCCAGACTTGAAGAGGGGAGATTGAGGTTGGACATGAGGAACAAACTCTTTCCTGGGAGGATGCTGAGATGCTGGCACAGGCAGTTGTGGGTGCCCCATCCCTGGAAGTGCTGAAGGGCAGGTTGTCTGGGGCCCTGAGTAACCTGCTCTAGTGAAGGTGCCTCAGCCTCTTCAGGGAGGTTGGAACTGGATGATCTTCAACTATTCTATGATTCTATGATTTAAGTGTTGTGACTTTACCACCTCCACTTGCAGGGTGACCCAAGCTGTGGCTTCACTCTAGTTGTTAATCACCAGCTATTTAATTCCCTTTTAGCAAGTCCATTTTTCATCCCCTTCCTTCAAGACCTCCCCATTGTATCTGGTGCCTGCAGTGGTACTTGGACCAGTGGAGCTTCTCCAGGCTCCACAGTCCCTCTGTCTTTGCAGGCAGGTCGATGAATCTAGCTCCATTTTCCAAGGGAGGCTGCACAGCAGGGCTGTGACAGCCCCAGCAGCTGTGAGACATCCCATGAAGGCTCTGCTGGAGGCCACCAGCAAATCAGCAAAGCCTGGCTGATCTTTGGACAACTGCAGTGGCAGCTGATGGTCAGGCAGGGGAAGGCAGAAATCCAGCACATGTTTTGGGGAGGGAAAGGGATAAACTGAGAGAAACTGTGGCCACATTCTTGGAGCCTGGGAAGGGTTTTTCTGCCCAGGGTCAGTTGCAAAATGTTTTGGTCTATTCCTGCATCTCATCCTCACTGGGCTTTAACTCTGTCAGGGGCTGAGCCCTGCATCCTTGACCCTGTACCACCCAAAATACAGAGTATGAACACCAACTCAGAGTGGTCTTGGTGCTTTGCAGACCCTGTAGCCCAGTCCCAGCCCTTCTCCCTGCCCCAGTGCTTCCTGTAAGTGAAGCAGGAAGGGGACGATGCCAGGTAATGGCTTTGCAGTTGACTGGTCCCCCTGGCTGGTGACACATCAGTGACTTGGTGGCTCAATTGTGCCAGGATTCTCCATGCTCCCCATATCCCACAGGAGTGTGGGAAGGTGTCTGCACCATCCAGCATCCTTTGCCATGTGGTTTAGTGACGACACAGGGCTGCTGCATCTCTGTGTGGCCCACCTGGACCCTCCCAGCCTAGTGTCTTAAAGGGTTAAAGTGGCCTTTGGAGTGGCCCTGGAGCTGCTGAGACACGTGTGTGTCTCCTCTGTGGTGCTCTCTGCAGTGTCCTTCAGAAGGTCAGCTCTTCTGAGCATGTCTGCTCCCCCTCACCGCCTCCTTCCTGGACCCAGTACCTTCTCCTGGGCTTTTCCAGCACCGCAACACACTCTGTTCCCAAACCACGTGGCCACTTGTTCCCACCCTGCAGCCTAAACCAGCCTGGTTTCCAACCCAGCACCCATGGCCGCTGCAGTGAGTGTCACCCAGAGTTGTCTCCTTTTTGAAAGAGTCATGCAGGGGGTGGAAAAGCTGCCTCATCCCTTAATAATTTGTTAGTAGTTGTGTCAGTTCTCTCCCGGAGTGCTGGAACCAGCAGCCACTCTAGCAGCTCCTAAAGCCTGGGATGACAGGGGTGTCTGTAAAGCAGCTGCAGTTCTTGTGCCTCCTGTTAGTGTCTTCCTGGAAGCAGCCCAAGCTTCTCTGTGACCTTGCCTGTTTGTGGGGTGAGGCCATAGGAGCATCCTGCTGAACTGTGAGCTGCTGAGCTCTTCCAGCCACCCCACGTCCTCTCTTCCCTCCTTCCTCTCCCTGTTTACCCAGCACCAACTCAGCTGCCCACCCAGTGAGTTTGCTGCCCTCCTCACTCACGGTTCTTTCCCTCCAGTGTCAGGAGGGGACAATCATTCCAGCTGCATTCAGCCTCCTACTCTAGGAGGAGGTGATGGCTGGTGGCAGTCCTGGCTGCTGGGACTGGGTCTAGGGGGACACACAGTGGGGCTGGAGAGGACCCTGGGTCCCCAGGGCTGGCAGGCTGCCTCCACCATCAGCATTATAGAATCAGAGAATGAGCTAGGTTGGAAGTGATCTTAAAGATCATCTAGTTCCAACCCCTTGCCCTGCACAGGGATACCTCCCACCACACCAGGTTGCTCAAGGCTCCATTATCACCAGATCTGTTTTATATATCCAAATATTTTCAAATTGTTATCTATCACCTGTATTTTGTGGGGTCTTACAGCTCCAACCCCAGCAGTACCCCCACGATGGGAGACGCAGTCATCCCCCAGACCTGACCTGAAGCAGAGAAGTGCATGAAGGCTTTTGTCTCCTTACTTTGATTCTAAGTGTGAAGATTAAAATGTTCTTAGAATGTTCTTTCCATGCTGCTTTCAAATTAGGGGAGCACTGCCAGAGCTCTGACTAAGCCTGACCTTAGATCCTGTGCCATATGGAGCTGTACTGCAGCGCCTGGGCTGGTGGGGAGGGAGAGGTGGGACCAGAGAGCTGCTGTAGGGGGTTTTCTGTTCCAGGATGAGGCTGGGCTGAGGAAAAGGGGATGATCTGTGTTAGATAGTTTTGTCCTGCTCTGGCNTTGGGCTGAGGAAAAGGGGATGATCCCTGCTCCTCTCTGTTGCATTCCCAGTGCTGAAGACACTTCAAGCGCTGCAAACCATCCCCTCTGGCTTTCAGACAGGATTTCCNCTCCTCTCTGTTGCATTCCCGGTGCTGAAGACACTTCAAGCGCTGCAAACCATCCCCTCTGGCTTTCAGACAGGATTTCCAAATGACTGGGAGCAGCTCAGGGCCTGGGGACCATTTCTGTGGTGTCTGCAGTATAGGAAGCGATGCCTCAGGCAGATCCTCCCCTGGAACCCGACTGGTTTTGACAACAGCACTCCCTGGGACGAGGTGCTGGGACTGGATTGGGTGCCCAGCACCCTTCCCCTCCATGTCATTGCCCTCTGGATCCCTTCAGGCTCTTCCTGCCCAGGCTGAAGGTGAAAGCAGATCAGATATGGTGGGGTTTTGAGTCATTAGACAGAGAAGGAGGAGACACCACAGGATGGAGCTTATATAATGCCAGGAGCAGCATCCAGCCGGGGCACCGGGGCTGCAGTAACCCAGATACAGCTGGGGAAGGGAAGAACTGCACGTAGGTCAGAGTCTCATCCAAGCTGGTTGGTCAGGACTCAATATTTATGGGACACTGCATCCTCCAGCAGCCAGAGCCCTGGGGAAAGCAGCTGAAATGAGAGCCCTGGTGTTTGCTGGGGCCAGGACCGTTGCAAAGTCTGGAGCCTGAAGGTGACTGGATGCGCTGGGGTTGTGCTCAGGCGTCTCAGCTTCCACAGCCTCCAAAACACCAGCCTGATTTATTCAATCTGGGGGGAAAATAATCTGCTAACAGGTGCCGGTGGGCTGTGCCACCGTGGAGTGAGTGGAGGAAAATTCCTGATGGTCCCCTTGGTGGCCTGCACTGGGGTAGAAGCAGCCCTGAGGAAATCACTGACACCACAATGAAGTGAGGAGAAGCTGAGGGAGCTGAGGATGCTTAGCCTGGAGAAGAGGAGGTTGAGAGGAGACCTTAGGTTGCTCCATTCTCCCTATAGCCAGCGATAGGATGAGGGGAAATGGGCTTAAACTTCACCAGGGGAGGTTGAGGTTGGATGGCAGGAGGAATTTATTCCTGAAAGGGTTGTGAGGCACTGGAACAGCTGCCCAGGGAGGGAGTCACCATCCCTGGAGATGTTGAAGAGAAGGGTAGATGTTGTGTTGGAGGACAGTGTTTAGTTGTGCTGATAGGGCTGGGAAAAGGTTGGACTTGATGATCTTGAAGGTCTCTTCCAGCTGAAACTGTTCTGTGGTTCTGTAATTCTAAGCTAACTGGGTGTTGAGAACTTGCAGAGCAAACTTTTGCAGCAGGAGCATCGCCGTGCAGCAGCTTTCCTTGCCCCAAGTCTCTTTAATTTGAAGGGTGGTGGTGTCTTCCTGTCCTCCAAGTGGTTCAAACTGCAAAGCCCATCCCCAGCTCCTTTCTGGAGCCCAGGGAAGGGTTGACCTGCAGAGCCACCCCTGTGGCCACCAAGCCAGGGTGGATGATGTGGGCAGGAGACTGGTTTAATAGGAGCTATGAATTTCTAGATCTCCTCTTTGTTTGCTCAAGCTCAGGGTTAATGTTTTACTCTGCTAGGTTTGCTTTTAGTGGTTTTAGTGATGGCTGATGCTGTTGGTAGGGGAACTGCTCCCACGAGTTTGTTTTGCAACAGAAGAGGCTCAGGCGACTGTGCTGGTGGGTTGGGGATCACAGGTCCCTCTCAGGGTCTCAGGGGACTCCCTTCCTGGTGGGATTCAAGAAAACCAGCCAAAACCTACTGGAGAAAAGCTGCTCCCGTGGGCTCTTCTGTGCATCACTACTCATCTCCCAGATGCGGACGTGCCGGAGACCGGCTGCCTCATCCCCTCTGCTCCTGCATCACTTGTTTATTCAGGGTGAGCTGGCAGTGCCATGTGGGGAGTCTCGTATGCCTGGCACAGGCTCTGCCACCCCAGCACTGCTCCTCACTCCTTAGGGAGCCAGGGAGTCCTCTGTGATGCCGACTCCATAAAAGTAAAGGAGCACCAAGGGTCTTGCTGTGCCCCCTGACTCATCCCAGAGGAGCATTTGCAGCTCCCACCATGGTGCTCTGAATCCCAGTTTGCAGCAGGGCCACTGCATTTGGGGCCAGGCAGGTGGCAGCAGTAGGTGCCCTGGCAGGCGAGTGGCACAGGAAGCCACTCTACAAATAACCCTCTACCAAAGCAGCCAGGAACAGGATCCTGGAGGTTATTAACACTAATTATTATTATTATTCAGGCTATTATCAAGACCTCCTATTGCCCCTGGATGTGCCCATGGCCAAGCATCCTCATCACCCGGCACCCTGCTGCCACCTCCCTCTTCCTCCCAGAGACCAATTCAGGTGCAGAGCTGGGATGGGGGTAGCTCACCCCTGCCTGGCATCACCCCCACGGCCAGAGCCTTTCTTCCCATTACTCACCCTCTCCAGAAGTGGGGTGCTGGCCCAGCACTCAGAGCAGAATCCCAGCAGGATCTCAGCAACAGATTGGTCCCGAGGAGCTTCAGAGTGCTCTAAAAATACTGAGCAGAGAAAGCAGGGAGGGGGAAAATGGCTGCGACTCAGCGAATTCAAAGGCCTCATTAACATGCAGCCCCTGTGAGTGTATTTTTAGGACCCTACAAAGAGGTTCTAAACCATGGAATTCACAGCAGCAGGTGAATGTTCCAGTTTAATGGGATCCTGGGGGCCTGTGGGGAAGAAGTGAGAGATGTTTAATTGTCAGGGTTTGTGTTTTATTCATGACTGGACGTACTTAGCGAGCAAAGGCAGGTTTGCTGTGGGCTCCTCGCTGCTCCGGAGGGTCTAAGCCCAATTCCATCTGGGGCTGGTGGATGCTGAGATGGACACTTGCCCAGGGAGCTGGAAGGGCTGGTTGTTCCCAGTGTTTGCATGAGCTGTGCAAGGAAAAGGGGTTCTCGCCGCCTCGCTCTCATGGGGAGCCGCTGCTGGGGCTGCCTTGGGGTGCTCAGGGTCTGAAGGGATTTGGAACAGAAGAAGAGTCCCATGGGGGTAAATCAGGAACCACATCCACACCAGGAGGTTGCTGAATACAGGTGAGAGGACACTGAGAGAACACTTGGGTGCTTCCCAGCTCCTCCTGGCTTCCCCTCATGCCCAAACCCAAGGACCATGAGGTGGTTTGCTCAGGGCAATGCTGCTGCAGTGAGAAATCAAACTCCATCCCCCATTCGTCCGGCACCCAAGAGCTACCAGGGTGCTGCCACATGGATCCCTGCGTGTGATGAACCCTCCAGCCTCAGCAGTGCTGGGTTCACCCATGCTTCAGGCAGCACCTGCAGCAATTCAAGGTCCAATCCTGCTTTTGGGGTGCCCTTGGGGTGCAGTGCCTGACTGGTAGCTGCCTCACTGCCCATCCTTGGGGAGAGATCATGGAAGCAGCAGCTCTCCTCATCAGCAGTGGATTTGTGCAGCACAAGGAGGGATGAGCCAGCACCACAGAGCAGATGTGGCCCCTGTGGGCTCACCAAGGGGGTCTGGGGGCTCACTTGATGCAGGGTGGCTCCGGATCAGCACCAGGATGGGGCCTCATCAGGGAGGATGGGTTTGTTGAATCTCTTGTGAAACCATGTGCAGATGGCAGATCCGGCCGGTCGGAAGGAACGCGGGACGCCGGGGCAGGGATCCTGGTTTGAAACTGCTTCCCCTGCCAGGGAACAAATATGCTTCCCTTCCAAATAATCATTAGAGAGCCTGGGAGAGGATCCAGGGGACCCTAAATCCTTCTGTGGGGACCTAGGGAGCCCAAAGTCTTTATCTGGACATCCAGGGAAGCCCAGATCTTTCTGTGGGTACTTAGGGAACCCAAAATCCTTCTGTGGGTACCTACAGAACCTAAAATCCTTCTGTGGGTACCTAGGGAATCCAAAATCCTTCTGTGAGGACCCAGGGAACCCAAAATCCTTCTGTGGGTATTTAGGGAACTAAAATCCCTCTGGGAGTACCTACAAAACCCAAAATCCTTCTGTGGGTGTCAGGGAACCCAAAATCTTTCTGTGGGGATCCAGGGAACCCAAACTCCTTCTGTGGGGATCCAGGAAACCCAAACTCCTTCTGTGAGGATCCAGGGAGCCCAAAATCCTTGCTGGGGCCGTGGGGGGTTTGGTGGGTGATTGTCACCCCAGCAGGTCGCAGCTTCCTTGGGGATGTGTATTTGGGGTCACACTGAGATTAACAGGAGAAAACAAGTTCCCTGTGACCTTGCACCCCAAAGAACAACCCTACACTCTGGACATCTGTCCTGCCCCGCTCCCTGCCTGGGAGCAGCCCTGCCTGCAACCCCCCAGCTTGTTCCTGCAGCTGCAGGAGTGGGAACATGGAGCCACTCCAGTTCCAACCCCAATCCCAGCAGCAGCCCCCCGCCCTGTCCCCTGTGTCAGGGACACACAGGGAGCTGCTGCCTCCTGCCAGAGCCTGGCCCAGCAGCTGTGACGGTGCCCGGCTGGGCTGGCTGCCGTCTGACGGGAGGGAAATGCCACTGCCTACGTGTTCTGGGGATCAGTGGCTGCAGTGGAAGAGCTGGAGGCAGCAACAGCTTGTGTTGTGAGAACAGCCTGTGCTGCAGGCGGCTGTTAGGGGGGGTCTGAGGGTCCCCAAAAGGCCTAGGGGTGCCCAAAGGGTGGCTGCTGCCTGTTGGACTGGGGCTATCCATTATTTTCTGATCTGAGATGTGGGTCTGGTGAAGCTGCAGTTGCCACTTGACAGCCTGAGGTCATGGGGAGGAAGGGAGTTAGAAGGGGAAACTGAGGCACACAAAGAGTAGATGATCCCAAAGAGGGCAGGGAGGGCTAGGAACTGTCCCCTGTGGGTGCTGTGTCCTTAACTGAGCATCCCCCAGTCACGCAGACAACGTGTGTCTTGCTCTCTGCTCCTCTCCAGGCTTCCACGTGATCCCCTCAGTGTCCAGCATCGTTCCTGAGAGCTGCCTGCTCATCGTGGTGGGCCTTTTGGTTGGGGGCCTCATCAAAGGGGTGGGTGAAGAGCCCCCCATCCTCAAGTCGGACATCTTTTTCCTCTTCCTCCTCCCACCCATCATCTTGGATGCCGGTTATTTCCTGCCGTTGCGTCAATTCACCGAGAACCTGGGCACCATCCTCATCTTCGCCGTGGTGGGGACGCTCTGGAACGCCTTCTTTCTGGGGGGGCTCATGTACGCCGTGTGCCAGCTCGGCGGCCCCAACCTCAACCACATCGGCCTCCTGGCCAACCTGCTCTTCGGCAGCATCATCTCAGCCGTAGACCCGGTGGCCGTGCTGGCCGTCTTCGAGGAGATCCACATCAACGAGCTGCTCCACATCTTGGTCTTTGGGGAGTCCCTGCTGAACGACGCCGTGACGGTCGTAAGTGGATGACGGGGCAAGGGGAGGGTTGGTAGCCATGGGCAGCTGCCAGCCCATTCCTGCGGGCGGGCTGCGGGGAATCGCAGGGAGCTGAGTGCCTCCTGCCAGCCGAGCAGCAGCGGCTCCGCTTGCTCCTGACCTTTTGCAGGTGCAAAGCTAAATATAGCAGCTTCAGCCGCCGCAGCGCTGGGGTCAGGTGAAGCCGGTGCGTTGGGGGGCACTGAGAGCGCGTGCCCTGCCGGCTGCTGCCTCTCGCTGCACCGTGCCCAGCACCTTGGTCTCCAGAGGGGGACATCTGTGTCCTGGGTGCTGGCTTGGCCAGCAGCGCAGTGTCGTCCTCTGCAGAGCTGACCTCTGCATTCACTTCTACCCTGCTGCTTTTTCCTGGCTCTGCTCCCACATCCTGGCTGTCTGCGTCGGAGCTGACTCTGGCTACTCTGGCTACTGCTGTTGGGGTTCCTGGTGATGAGGAACGGGCCAAGCACTTCTCCATGTCTTTGACCAGAGGAGACCGTTTGTTAGCCCTGGGAAGTGCTTTGGCCCTTCTGCTGTCACATCTGTCCACATTCCAGGACAGCCCTGAGAGGCAGAAGGTGGCATCTCACCCTCTCACTGCTCTCACCATCCAGGACAGCCCTGAGAAGCAGGAGGTGGCACCTCACCCTCTTACTGTTCTCACCATCCAGGACAGCCCTGAGAAGCAGGAGGTGGCACCTCACCCTCTCACTGCTCTCACCATCCAGGACAGCCCTGGGAAGCAGGAGGTGGCACCTCACCCTCTCACTGCTCTGACCAGCAAAACCCATTCCCCATCCTGACATGATTCTGCTGTAAAATCCCTCCAGGATCTGTGTCTAGGGCTGGGAGAGGGTGATACAGCACAGGGTGGGCTCCTCCTGTGGGGTTGCCCTCTGAGATGCAAACCTACCTT
>VXBP01010569.1:0-10152 GCA_013400115.1 Rhinopomastus cyanomelas
TACAGGCCAGGATGCCATTGGCCGTCTTGGCCACCCGAGCACACTGCTGGCTAATGTTCAGCCGGCTATCGATCAACACCTCCAGGTCCTTCTCCACCAGGCAGCTCTCCAGCCACTCTTCTCCAAGCCTGTAGCAGGGGGTTGTTGTGACCAAAGTGCATGACCCAGCACTTGACCTTGTTAAACCTCATACAATTGAGCTCAGCCCACCGCTCCAGCCTGTCCAGATCCCGCTGCAGAGCCTCCCTACCCTCCAGCAGATCGACACTCGTGCTCAATTTTGTGTCATCCGCAAATTTACTGAGGGTGCATTCTATTCTTTTCCACCTCCCGTGTTTGCAGAACAAAATATTGCAACAGAAAACAGTTCAAGCCATAGGGATTACAGTAAATGTTCCCTGTTGTGATCACAGGGCAGATCTAGCAATATGTCACAGAATCACAGAATGTTACAGGTTGGAAGGGACCTCGAAAGATCATCTAAGTCCAACCTCCCCTGTTGGAGCAGGCTAAGCCTACAGTACTGTCTCAAGATGTCCTACATGGGGTTCAAACCCATGACCCCAGGAATTCAGAGTCCCATGCTCTATCAGCTGAGCCAAGCAGGTGCCCTCACTTTTTGAGCATACTGCTGTGATAAGAAAGATGATAAGAACAAGTTATTGAAGCTGGGGTGGGAAAATTCTCTTCCTTTTAGGACATAATTGAAAGATTACAAAACTGACATATCTACTTTGGATATTGACAACATGAAAAGTATTGAGCAATTGTGATTCTGCTTTCACACTTGGCAGTCTATTTTAATGATCGTGAAATATCTGATTCAATAGCAAGGGCATGGAGCCATCACATAGCTGTAAATCAAGTGAATCATAAAGAATCATAGAATTGTTTTTGTTGGAAGAGACCTTTAAGATCATAAAATCCAACAATTTATCCAGCACTGTCAAGTCCCTGCTAAATCATGCCCCTCAGCACCGTATCTACACTTTAAATACTTCCAGGTATGGTATGACTCAACCGCTTCCCCATGCAGCCTGTTCTCCAACCTTTTGATGAAGAAATTTTTCTTCATGGCAGACTTAAATCAGCCCTGGTGCCTACATGAGGCCATTGCTTTCAATGTGTCTTCAGTTGCCTCCAAATGAACAGCTCATTTGCCAAGGCTTTTTGCACAATTGTTCTTTGACATCTTATGTTCTCCCTACATTTCAAAGGCAGCTTAATTTTGCAAGGAGTGCATAACTTAAGTCAGTTATGCGTCTACAAAAGAACACACTATAAATTAGGAGATTTTTCTGCCCCTGCCTGTTAGTGATAAAAATACATAGGCAATCAGAGCATAGAAACAGCTGCTTAAACTGTTTATGGTTTAAGCCGTGGGGTATTACATTACCATAGGAAGTCAGAATCAGAGTATTTAAGCAACTTATTGGAAAACAGATGCATCAAAATCAAATGTTTCAAATTACAGTGGTGTACTTCATTGGGTTTTGTACTACATTTAGTCAGCTGAAATAAACCCATCAGATTTACAGTTCAAAACGTCACTCTTTTAATATTCAGTGTAACTGAAGATAGTTTTTGCTTATGTGCTAGCTTCTGGTAGCCAGAGTGTCATTCTGAATATTTAAAATGCATTTTACATCCTTAAGTATTTGTCAATCAATAATTATATCACTTATAAATTGCTGCCAAATGATCAAATCTATTTTAAAGGGCAGGGGGTATGAATGATAACTACCACGTGTAAATCCTAGTGAATGAGCAGATAAACATGTACTCCTAGATTTAAATCAGCTCGGTAACATTTTTTTTGGTATTTTGAAACAGATTGTAAATTAAGCTCACCCATCTCAGAGTACATTTATGTTTTCTTTAAAAGCTTGTAAGCCCTGAATAAAATAGTTGGACACTATCCTGAAATGCAGGACAAACAAGTTGAAATTATATACTGGCACAAGATGTCCATAAAAAAGAAACAGGAAATCCACTCTATTTAAAGCAAGTAAAATGTAAGAAAACCAGAGAGCAAAACCTAGGAAGACTGACAAACAGGAAAAAAACAATTCCACACATTCCTGAGACAATAAGAAGATGATCCCTGCAACTGCAGCACAGTTGATGGCAAGAAACACAATGCAAGGCATACAGTGGTGATAAGGACAGGAATCCTGAAAAGAACTTGGCATGGAGTATTTACATATCCTGAGAAGAAAAGAGCCAAAGCTGTAACTACCTTTCACTGTTTCCTGTAAGAGATGAGGTAGTGTGCTGTAGTAAGAAAAAAATAATTAAAAAAACTTAACAAGCGTGTCTTTGAAAAGCAAGTTGTGAAGATGTACAAATGGGCTGTATAGCTTCCTGCCTGGATCTGATGGAGTTAGGCAGAAGAGTTATGCCTTTATAACTCCCTGGGCAAATTACAATGATGCCCATGAAATGCAAATATATTGTGCCTATAGTATTAATTAACCAATCAGACAACAGTATGTAAGAAGCTGTGAAAAAAGACAAGCACAGAAATATGTGTCATATTTTATATGTACTTTACAAGTATTATGGAAGTGTATTATAGAATCATAAATCTAATTGCCCAGGCTGGAAAGGACCTCCAAAGATCACCTAATCCAACTGCCCTGTGGTGAGCAGGGACATCCTCAACTAGATCAGGTTGCCCATAGCTCTGTCAGGCCTCACCACCTCAACGGATGAGACCTCCACTACCTCCTCAGGCAACTTGTTCCAATGTTAAACCACCATCATGCTAAAGAACTTCTTCCCAACATGCAATTTAAATCTACCCTTCTCTAATTTCAAGCTGCTGCCCACTGTATTACAACTTCAAAAGTTGTACAGGTTATATCAGTGCCCAATGTCATTACGTAGATAAGGAAAAGGCAGAATTTTAAAAGGAATCCTTCATCAAGTCAGCTGCTTAAGAGTACAGAGTGTTCTGCTACAGAAACAGGTTTAATAGATCATAAAATTTGCTATACACTTAATGCATATTAGCTATTCTCTTCCCTTTGTATTGTACTTATTTTGTGTTTATCACTGAGTACCTTTTAAAAGAAGTCAGGGAGTATTTTTTCCTATGTTCCTTTTTATTGAGCTGGCTTTTATCACTCCTTGAGGAATAAGAGTGACTTGTTTACCAACATCATCATCAGATACCTAAAATAATTCCAACTCATTAGGTAAAACCTCGGCCTCTTAAACACAAGCTGGGTAAGTCAAATCTTGGTTTTAGGCTACTGTTAGTCAAGCAGTGTTTCAGAGCAGGAAATTCTGTGGGCAACTGTAGTGAAGTTCAGCTGATGCAATCAGATATTCACTGAATCACAAGGAATGCAAGTGACATGGTAGTTTTCTGTACCTTTGGTATGACATCATTGTAGATGTGCTTTCTCATGTAGGTGCATCCAAGGAGCACGCTTGGGAAGACTTGGCAGTGTGTGTAGAGTTATATATCTTCCTAACACTAATACAAGAGGCCTACTCATTGTAACAAACCCAAATGGCTGTTAATAACTGCAATGTCCCTAAAAAAAAAGGATATGATGCAGCTGTACATTTGGGCTCATCTGTTTTCTTTTGATATTGAGTGGTTAAAATCCCAGGTACTAGAATTATCATAAGGCAAGAAGAACCTGCAGTTTTTGACACTATATCTGATAAAATTAGAATGGAGTATGTGTCACATACAAAAGTAGTAGTGGATATTGTGCACAATCATGCATTTTTAAAAATTGAAGAACTTTACACTGTATGGGTGTGAGTCCTCTGACAGTTAACATAGGTTAACCGATTATTGGGAATATACTACAGTATGGATGAAAAGGTTTTATGCTTCTGTAGTCCAGTGAAAATCCAATTATGGTGCAGAAGGACATGTGTGAAATTGAGAAAAGTTCAAATAGTCATCCCACCTTTGATCATCTGAATGACTAGCTGAAAGGCAGATTATACAACAGCTTCATCCCATTAGAGTTCCTCCACAACAGAAGGAGCAACGCCTCCTCATATTCATGACAAAACTCTGCTATGATTCTTCATGCATCACTTACTAGCCTTAAGATGTTTTGTTATTACACCAAGAGCTGTTTTCTTAACTTATTTGCTTTATAGAACTACCTAACCTGGGTTTACTTTGTCCTGTGTTATTTTTTAATGCCTTTGTGCTTTAATCATCAAATGACTTCGGTACATCTGAAGGTACCCAAGGAGTGCAATCCCCCACTGACACTTAAAAAGGCTTAAATTAATCCCTCTCCAGAACAACTTAACATTTTGTGTTTTAGGAAAGATGCTTATTGATTGGTGAGAGTAAACACTGTATCTTTCAGGAAGAAAAGTGTTCACTATTTGTGCAACAGAAGCTCAAATACAAGAAAAATAGGGAAAACCATTTAAGATAATTTTCTTAAATGTGAAGAAAATGTAATTGTCTACTGTAAAGTAATTTCTTTTTCTAGATGCAAAAGTTCACTGATTTCTTTCTGTCTTAATTTTTCCAGGAAGTGATTTCTACGTCCAGTCAGTGCTGCAATGGTGTAAATGTAAATGCAAACACTGTCTTTCCAGGAACCAGAAGTAAGCAGAAAACCTGATTCAGGACTACATTTCATTGTTAGATGGATCCATGATTTTCCATCTCATTTATTGAAGTCAATGAGTATTTGCAGACCGTCAGACCTGTGCAACGGATAGGAAAGGAAGCATCTAGGTCCCAGGCGCATTGCCCAGGTCAGCTAGCTGCACGAGCAGACGGTTAACCAGTCACTCTAGCGTGCTCCACAGAAACCGCCGGGCAAGGCGGCAGTGCATAGTTTAGGTCGATTAAGTGCCTTTAGCACCTAACTTCTGCAGCTAGAGAAGCTGAAGCTTAGCAGCTTCAGCGGTTTTCAGGCAGATTTTGGAAGCTGAGTGCATTATCTTAAGCACACGTTTTGTGTGAAAATGCAGCCAGGACCTACCCCTCCCTTATCTCATTCTCTTGAGCTGAGGAAGACCCAAATTCAAATTGCTGACCGATCTGCTGAAACTGTTACAATTATTCAGGAGAATTCTCTGACCACTGGGCTGTCATGTTTTAGAAGGGTTATCTGCCTCCTATTGAAGCTGTCCTACTAAGCGTGAATTATTAACTGGAGTAGGAACTTGACTTTAACTCCCATAAATTCCACAGATATTTCCTGTCTGGAAGGTTATTACATCAATCTATTGCTTGGCTGTCCTTATAGCTCAATGAACAAATATGTGCAAAGTGCTTGTATTTACTGGTGTTACATAATGTTCCACATCCTTAACATCCGCAAAGGCCTTTTTGTATTATTTGAACAGTGTTAATTGACACTCACACCCACTACATACCCTTCGTGCTGGGTGAGCTCAGGGACAGCATGCCGATCAGAAGGTGCAGAGAAGTGAGCAAGGTGTACTTTGCCAACATGGCACTCTTTAGAGTGTTCTCTTTTCCGGATCTGTTCTACATTTGGGAATACAGTGAACCTGCACAGCTGTGGGCTCCTTTTTCTCCGTGCTTTAACGCCCATCAAAGTTCAGGAATGCTGGGCACTGAGCAACAATAACTAACTGGGTAATGGGTTTCTTTTGTGCTTTTGCTTTTAAAATCTGCATTTTTAAAATGACTGCTAACTGCCCAGGGGAGTTGTGCAGTCTCCTTCACTGGAGACGTTCAAGACCCGCCTGGATATGTTCCTGTGTGACTTGGTCTAGTTGATCCTGCTGTGTCTGGGGGATTGGACTAGATGATCTTTCGAGGTCCCTTCCAGTCCCTAATGATTCGATGATTCTATAATACAAATAACCTTTAGAGTTTACTCCTTGCTTCCTGTCTATGCTCTTCCTTGGAGCAGAACAAGACAACTGCACTTGTAATGTGCACAGAAGAAAGAACACATACCCCAACGCGACTGCATTCTTATCTTTCTCGCATTATTAATATAAATTGCTTTAACGCGGCATAATTATTACCCTCTTTTCAACAAAACTGTTGAAATGAGAAGAACTCATCCTCAAGGAAAAAGCAGCAACTGATACAGCAGACAGGAGATGTGCATGTTGTGAGACACACCAGCCCATTAAGTATTACTGAGTCAGAAGACTTTTCAAAGATACCAGTCTACTAGGCAGCAGATGAAAGCAGTAAAGCTGAGCCTACTCCTGAACGTGTCGATTGTGTTCCAGCTTTTTTATACGAGAGCCTTGTGCTTTGTCAGGATATAGGATCATAGGATGTTAGGGGTTGGAAGGGACCCAAGAGATCATCGAGTCCAACCCCCCTGCCAGAGCAGGACNATATAAATTGCTTTAACGCGGCATAATTATTACCCTCTTTTCAACAAAACTGTTGAAATGAGAAGAACTCATCCTCAAGGAAAAAGCAGCAACTGATACAGCAGACAGGAGATGTGCATGTTGTGAGACACACCAGCCCATTAAGTATTACTGAGTCAGAAGACTTTTCAAAGATACCAGTCTACTAGGCAGCAGATGAAAGCAGTAAAGCTGAGCCTACTCCTGAACGTGTCGATTGTGTTCCAGCTTTCTTATACGAGAGCCTTGTGCTTTGCCAGGATATCGATGCAAAAGCATTTGGGGTGCGGGCAGAGAGCAGAAAAGCTTTTTCTTTGTTCACGGACCGACGTAAACATTCCTCATTGCCGTCATAGTCTGATCAAAACCAGGACAATTGCTTTTAAGTCCTTCCTCTTCCCCACAAATCAAAGGAAACCCTGCTTACCTGAAAGGCCAGATTGTGCACTCCTGAGTGATCACGGCTGGTTTCCTTCAGCTCCATAGGTCTTCNCAAAAGCATTTGGGGTGCGGGCAGAGAGCAGAAATGCTTTTTCTTTGTTCATGGACCGACGTAAACATTCCTCATTGCTGTCATAGTCTGATCAAAACCAGGACAATTGCTTTTAAGTCCTTCCTCTTCCCCACAAATCAAAGGAAACCCTGCTTACCTGAAAGGCCAGATTGTGCACTCCTGAGTGATCACGGCTGGTTTCCTTCAGCTCCATAGGTCTTCTCTACGGGGAGAAAGGTTTTGGATGAATCTTGGGGGCTATTTAGAGGACAAAGCAACGCCAGCCTACAGCTAGTTAATCTATCCTTAAGGCCGGTATTATCACTTGAAAGACTAATTAGCTGAAGGCATGCTCAGGTTGCTCTAACAAACTCGTAGCTCCACCTTCTCGCTCCCCTGGCACAGCCCCTGGGAAACTGCACTCAATGCTTCTTGAGACAAAAAAAGAGAGGCCTACAGGCCCCAAAGGGTGGACTTATCTCTGGCCGGTCCCAAAGCCGGAGGTGTGTATGAGATTCTCTGACTTCTGCCTCTCCGCAGTTGCTTGGGGGTAAATCTTCTCCGCCCAGATGCTTGAAAAGTCAGCATAGGTTTTCCTTTCTTCGTAATAGCTATTCTTAAGTCACTGTTTCTGCAGTGTTTTTCTGCATGTATTTTCATAGTGGGTAGGGGCTTCATCTAGAAAAAGAAAACAAGGAAACTGAACAACTTCCAAACGTCTAACAAAGACCAGTCAGGCATTTTTAGTTGCCATGCCAAATCTTGTGGCACGAGGCCATTTGATTCTCTGTCTTCAGATTTAGCTTTTAACCTTTAACTGAAGAGATTTACAATATGCTTCAGTCTTGATGTTTTCTGTGTAGTAAAGTTAATTGTATAAAAGCCATTAGTTTAGTGTCTTAACCATGTTTTAGGTTACCCATGGACTTTACAGTGTGTTCTGTGGACACAGTAAAAATGGTAGCACTGATAGAGACACGAATACCAGATAGCATTTGAATGACAGTAATTTTTGTCCTTTAGGGCAATAAAAATGAGGGAATGTTATGTTTCTTTGAAATACCACAACATATATTAATGTACTCATTAGTTGTCTAAATTTTGAACTATCTACATGGAGATTGGAAATACGAGTTTTGCCTCATCCTGTAAAAGAACAAATACTGATGTATTATTTTAGGATACTTTTGCAATATACACTCTATGAATCTCATAACTATTACTTAGAAAACAATAAAATGTTCTCAGTATTTTTTTTGCTTTAGGAATGCACGACTTGATGGTAAATATTCTGTTTTCCAGTGTTCAGGATTTGTTTGAACGCTCTGGGTTTTAAAATCAGTGTATTTATTGCTATTTGCTCTGTGAATAGAGTGCAATTTCTGTGACTAATTGCTTCTCTCTGCACAGTACTTGCCAGCAAAAATAGCTGCAAATATATTTAACAAATGTGATATAAGTGCTTGCTAATTACTGCATACCCTAGTTCATTCTCGCTTCCTTTCTTCCTTTTCTGTTCCTTTTTAACGTCTCTCCTGCCAGTTTTGGACAAGCTTTTGCTATCGGGGGAAGGGGAAACAGAGCAGCAAATAATTTTCCAATCCAGCCCTTGCAATCCTAAAATCTGTGGTCTACACTTACATAGTTGGAAGAAAATTCTACCCTGGTAACTATGCCAAGACAAGTATTTTATGTTATTGCTACTTTTCTTCTAGCATTTAATTTTTTAAAACGTGTTTTCTGACTGAAAAATTTCAGAATAAAACAGAATTTATCTTTCCAGTCCAGAGTTGTCACCTCTGAATCCTAAACAAATCCTAAATCCACTACAGAAAACATGAAATGGGCTATTTCCTCATAGACAAAGGACCACATAGTTTAAATGTGGGAATATTTTTGGTCAGCATCAAGTCTGGATATCTGTTTATGCTTACGCGATTCCTTCAGCTGTAAGAAGGTATAAAAGACTCACCTTCTTACATTTTTAGGGTGTTTTTACATTAGACTAACAGTGCTAGGCTCAAGCAAATACATGTTACCAAAACAGTACTAATAACAGAGGGAAATCTTAGAATAATGAGTTGCTTCCTAACAACAGCAGTAAGAGACTTCATGTTCCATGTCTGTATTTCTACAGCGTCTCTGAACCTTTTCTCTTAGTGGTAGCCTAATCCACCCACTGAAATTCACATATAGATGATGTTTTTATTTTATCTAGTGTGAATGTTGCATGTAGGAATTCCATACTTATTTGATGACATAAATACAACTTTTTGAGTGCTTTTCACTTAATTTCTGATGGTAGAAGTTTACCATTTTTTTGTAAGAATGCTGCAGTTAGCAGGCATGAGGTATTAGGAAAGGAAAGAATTTCAGTGTGTTAAAACTCTGGAAAAAGAGCTTGGTTAAATAAGTGAAACTCCTTTTTTGATATGGACTACAGAACATTAATTTCAATGTCTGGTGTATCTTTATAACTTTGCAGGAAGCTGGCATGATGAACCACTGTTATTTTACCACATATACAACAGAAATCTAGAAAATGGATAAATGAATGAAGAAATTAACATTTTTTTAAAATGTTGTATATAATAACCATTTTTCTTAGATTCTTTTCACAGAACATGAGAGGTATTTTCAGTCATTCCTGAGAAATTTATGAAGAAAGCAACAAGTTTGAATGTTAGACCTTTAAAGTGTTTTCTTTGGCTTCTAATCAGGTAAAGGAAACCGGATCTTGCTAGCAGGAGAGACTTTCAGCTGAGCTTTGGGATCTGTGATATGGACAGTTATTCCTATCTGCAGGATGAAGTAATATGGGGTGGTACAAATGGGTATTTTACATGCAGTCATAGATATCTGATGACACTGGACATCAGTATCTCCCATGGAGTGTACATGGAGGTCAGAGTAGTGAAACAATGGAGTACTGTGGCAAATAAATATATCTTTCAGTTAGCAAAAGTAAACCTTCCCATACCAGTGCTAAGCAACATTCCCATGAAATCCTAGTCACAGGAAGTAGCACTTTGAACATTTTGGTGCTTCAGGTATCAGCACAGGAATGCTCAATCTGCCCTGAAATTATCATGCAGCCTGCCTAGGCCAGAAAGAGTTTGATGGATATTATAAAAACATTAATCAGCATCAGCATTTACTGTCTGCACAGCAGGGAAATACATTGCAATGACTCTTAATAATTCACTAGGTACATAGAAAAGATGAGCAGGAGTATAAAGAAACAGCTGAGATATTTAAAAAGAGTAAAGTAACCCAGACTTCTGGATGTTTTTTTCTTTACTGGACTATGAGAAACA
>VXBP01010570.1:0-10635 GCA_013400115.1 Rhinopomastus cyanomelas
GAGAGGGTCCAGCGTAGAGCAATGAAGATGATGAAAGAGGTAGAGCATCTCCCTCATGAGGAGAGGCTGAGGGAGCTGGGTCTCTTTAGCTTGGAGAAGACAAGACTGAGGGGTGACCTCATTAATGTCTACAAATATTTGAGAGGTGGGTGTCGGGAGGATGGCACTGGGCTGTTCTCGGTGTCATGTAGTGATAGGACGAGGGTCAATGGGTGTAAGCTGGAACATAGGAGGTTCCACATCAACCTGAGAAGGAACTTCTTCACAGTGAGGGTGACAGAGCATTGGAACAGGCTGCCCAGGGTGGCATCTTGAACATCTAGAGATGTTCAAGGCCTGCCTGGATGTGTTCGTGTGTGATTTGGTGTCGGTGATCCTGCTGCGTCAGGGGGATTGGACTAGATGATCTTTCAAGGTCCCTTCCAATCCATAATGATTCTATGATTTGCCCTCATTCTGTCGCTACATTCTTACATAGGTTTTCACACAACCTACTCCCTCCTATCTAGCCTTGCAGCATAATGTTTTTCATACTGCTAAATCACGCTCCGCAACCCAGTGGCATTTGAAAGCCCCTTCCAACACTAATAAACTGTGTAAACTGTGTGTAAACTATGGTGATGAGGGGAAGTCACAGAACTAGTATATTCTGTTCATGCAGTGCTCAAAACACTGCTGTTTGCTATATAGAAGATTTAGATGTCTGACAAGTAAAACAACTCCTTGTCTGGGTTTCTCTCCCTACTTTGTAAATGTTTAGAAAACTCTAATCAGCTCGATGAAAATCAGTGGACAGATCAGATAAAATAATACCAGCATGGAGCAAATGCCTCCAGGGAAAGGACAGGTGAAGGTTAAACATATAAAAGAGAATATTGGGCTGTAACTGTAATTTCCTGGTGTTTGAGCAATGCACAGAAAGAAGGTTGGCAAAAGCCTCACTCACCCAGCTGGACTTAACTCTAGAGAAAGCAGACAATATTCTCCACAAGTTTTCAAGCTGCTTAATATTTCAATGTTCAATCCCAAGAGGCTAAAAAAATACATAATTATTTTTTATGATGAAGAAAAACTGTAATTCTTGAGAAATTTCACTTTATATTTATTTTAAAAAAAAGGCATTTCAGCTGATGCAAAACAATGTGTGAAACTTCTCAGAAGCAATTTTCTCCAGCTAGCAAGTCTGGGGCTCGAAGACATGCCCTATGAGGAGAGGCTGAGGGAGCTGGGGTTGTTTAGTCTGGAGAAGAGAAGACTGAGAGGAGACCTTATTGCCCTCTACAACTACCTATAAGGAGGTTATAGCAAGGCTGGTATTGGTCTCTTCTCTCAAATTGGTGATGATAGGATGAGGGGAAATGGCCTCAAGTTGCATCAGGGGATGTTTAGACTGGATGTTAGAAGGAAATTCTTTACTGAGAGGGTGATTAGATACTGGAATGGATTGCCCAGGGAGGTGGTGATGTCACTACCCCTGGAGGTGTTTAAGGAACGAGTGGATGAGGCGCTGAGGGATATGGTCTAGCGGTTAGATACTAGGAGAAAAGGTTGGACTTGATGACCTTGGAAGTCCTTTCCAGCCATGATGATTCTGTGATTCTGTGATTAACAGTGTCATTTCACTTCTCAGTACAAACCTGAAGAGACTTCGAAGAACTGAAGTTAAGAATTAATGGTTTGGTCTGTATGCGGTATGGGCAGTGCAGCTCTGCTCATTTACAGCAGACGAAATCCTGTGGCATTAAGCAGTAGTGGACACTATATTTTTACCAAGAATAGCCTCAGTGCCCTCATCCACCTTATCAGGTGAATAAGGTTCGTACTCCTGGACCATCTTTGAGAACTGAGGTGACAGATGGTGTTTTCTGCAAACAGAAAAGTGTGGTAAAGCCTCAGAAGTACAGCTGGGGGCAGAATTCAAACCAAAACAAACATGTAACAAATTTCTCCCTCATTAGCTCAGTGCACAATCCCAACACTTTGATGTTTGCCATCCCAAATGTGAAATAACACCATTCTGTGGAGAACTACCTTTCCCGCTCCAACAAACTACACGGAAGTGCTAGCTTTCATATGAGTTTCACACTGAAGTTCTTCAACACCACTGCCAAAGCAGTTACCAAAAACTGGCCTCACAATGCTTGTGTTAGTCCAGCCAAAACCTTGCTTCTGGATGAGTAATGGAGGAGAAAAAAGTCCATTGGACTGTTTTGATCACTGCCTGAGTTGGATTCATTTCAAACTGCCCAAGCTAGATCTTTTCCTGGGTGTGTACAAAGATCACATTCTGGAGTAAGCAAACCTCAGAGTACTTCTGCAGAGTCTCCACTTGCAGCTGCCTAGCAGTGAGGATGCTGTGTTTGTCTGTAGTTCTTTCCTGGAGGCAAAAACATCTAGTCCTACCCCAAACCATCAACAAGTATTGCATCTAGGAAACAACTGCCACCAACCTTCACAAGTTCATCAGACTCCCCAAGCAGCCCATGCTGGACTCCAAACAGCCCTCAAGGATGATGCAAGCCCTGGCATCTCCACCCAAACAGCCTCCCAAATGCACTTGGATAATCACAACTCATCTCTGTTCAAAGGTGTTAAATCTTTGGGTTTAGCACCAAACATGAGAGGCCTTGGCATGCCCTCTCAGAGGCAGAGAGTGTTCACCAGCATCTCGATGCTACCACAACCTTCAGAGGTTTCCATCCCATCTCCTCAGAGCCACGGAGTTCTCTGTGCACATCCCTTTTTCAACTTTGATTTTCATAGATGATTTTAAGTTGTCTTTTCCTTCCAGGGATGTGGGTTTATTTTACCTTTGCCATGTTGCATCAAAAGGTGTCTCATACTGGCATACTGCTGCATAACCCAGTCTTTTTTTTCATCCCTAAGCCACAGTTGTAGACATAACCTAAACACCACCAAATGTTTTCAAATGCAGAAGCTGAACCCATGAAGTGAGGTTCTTGCTGAGAATTAATGGATTAAATCAAAGCCACAAATGCCCTTATTGCTAACAAATACACATCCATTATTCATTCCTAAGCACAGCATTTTAAAACATTTTTTAAAATTTTGCTATTTTCAGATTAGAAAGCACTTCAGGAATTTTTCAGTTCCTCTTTTCCTTTCCTTGACACTGTCTCATGGTGGATTATTAAATTCCAGTCTGCATTTCGACATTAACACTAAATGGGCAGCTGTGTGACTGTTGATTTTTAAACATGCAAGAATCTGTTTTGCCCTAGACTGCACAAATTTGTCTTAAAGCTCAGTTCCACAGTAGCAATAGTAGCAGCAACTGAAGCTTGAGAAATGGGACTGCACCACTTCAGAAAACATGTCAAACATTAAAGCCCCACAAGATTTCTAAGCCATTTTAGACACTTTGGAGACTTCAGCTTTCTTCCTAGGCAGAGTTTGGCAAAGTAGCCAAAATCTAAGATTTTCCTGTTCTGAAACCTATAGAAGATATTCCTTCAGTTTGTCCTTCATGGTTTTCACAAACAGAGGAAGAGAAGGGCCATGCTGGGCTTTCTGCGTAGCTGATCAGATTAGTTTAACTGGTCAGCTGAAGGATGCACCCAGCATCTGTGCTTCTAGGTACAGCAATTTTATGTTGAAGCAGCATGACAAACCCATCAAGAATCCAGCTCTGCACATCATAGAATCATAGAATCATTAGGGATTGGAAGGGACCTCAAAAGATCATCTAGTCCAATCCCCCCGCAACAGAAGGATCACCTAGACCAAGTCACACAGGAACACATCCAGGCGGGTTTTAAACGTCTCCATTGAAGGAGACTCCACAACCCCTCTGGGCAGCCTGTTCCAGTGCTCTGTCACCCTCACTGTGAAGAAGTTCCTTCTCACATTTATGTGGAACCTCCTGTGTTCCAGCTTACATCCAGTGCCCCTTGTCCCATCACTAGATGACACTGAGAAGAGCCCAGCTCCATCCTCCTGACACCCACCCTCAACATATTTATAGATATTAATGAGGTGATGCCTCAGTCTCCTCTTCTCCAAGCTAAAGAGACCCAGCTCCCTTAGCCTCTCCTCATAAGGGAGGATGAGCGTGGATCCCATAGCAACCCGAGTAATCCTGTGAGAGATTTAGAGCCTCAGCAGCTGCCCCTTTTCTCCCCCAAGATTTCCCATTCAAGCACATAATTTACTAGCATTCCCAATACATCACACCAGAGAGATGGCAGCTGCACTTTAATCACAGACTGGTTTAGGTTGGAAGGGAATTTAAGATCATCTAGCTCCAGCCCCTAGTTTATGCTGCCCAATTTAGGATACTTCAACCAATATGATGGATAATAAAACTAGGAAACATCAATTTTCTTTAAAAAAAATAATCCAAACCCACCACTAGCAAAACAACACAAAACCAAACAAAATGTCCCAGATTACAACTTACACCACCAAAGAGAGGGACAAGAGTCTTCTTCCTCAGAAGAAGGTACAGAACTGTACTTTCTAGTATTTATGAGCAGCAAATTGTTCCATTTCAACAAGTCAATCTGTTATCAGCAAGAGTTGTCATCAAAAGAGCCGATCATTTCACAATAGTTTACCTGCATTTTATTCAAGACCAAACATTGCAGTGGTGTGAGCAGCAGTACTGTGGGGTGTTCAACAAGCAGTCAATCATTCAGCCTTTTCTGCTGTTCAGCACCTTCAGCATCTGGAAAAAAATAGATAAATGACTGAAAATTCACTCCTAGCATGATTTTATAAACTTATTGCTTGTTTGGTGAGAAGGATTCTTCAATAGTCTCCCTTCCCATCATCATGCCAGGATGATTATAGCAGGTATTTCCAGCACAAACATCACGGTCACAGAGTGCACATGAATGAGCACTACGCATCTGGAATCATCTACCAGAGGTACCCACGTTATACTTAGCACAGAAAGAGATCGAGCGTTGGTCCCATTTTGGGAAGAAACACAGTGCCAGTGCTAAACTCTCTTAATTCAATGGGAATTTTCTCACCAACTATGGGCTTGCTTCAGGCCCGCAGCCTGAACTTCATTTTAATCATAGAATCACTGAATGGGTTGGATTGCAAGGGACCTTAAAGATCATCAAGTTCCAGTGTCCCTGCCTGGCAGACCAGGTTGTTCAAAGCTCCACCCAAACTAGTTTGAGTCAGCACAGGAATTGGCCAGGACAGCAGCCAGGAAGGCAGGGAGCTGACATACACATTGTTTGTAACTAGCACAGTGCTGGGGAGAACTATATTTATTGTGATGAACATTTACTTTCTATAGTGACTGATTTGTCTTCTACATCAGGTACACAGCTATTTCCTTCTACAAGCCCCTGAGACCATCACCCCAAAACAACACTGCTCTTTGGTCACAGAGCTGGCATCACACCCATAATGTTTCTGAGTTTGTTCTTTTTCTATGAAACTACAAGCAGTTTAGATAGCAAATGGACAAATTACCACTGAATGCCACCAGCACCTTAACCAGGCTCCAAAGGGTTCTGCAGCATTTCCACAATGTTTTGGCAGCCAGGGGAGAGATTATACCAGGTGGCCCCTTTTCTTTTCATTATGTCAAGAGCCTTGTTTTCAAGATTACTGAAAACTGGTAAGTACTGCTGTGAGGGCTGGTCCCACGTGCAGTTCACAGGTGACTTCTGCACAGTGCTTTGTTTTGCCTAAATTCCCTTGCAGAAGAAGTTTTATCATCTTTTCACAGAAGAGGAGACAGCATCAAATCTTCGTGCTCCATCCATTGTGTTCACACGTCATTTACACGACTAGAGGTATGCACTTTTCCAGAAGGATGAAAATACACAGGTCAGAATGAATAGGGTGTGTCTTGGGTAAGGTGGAAGGTACCAATTGTGATTCAAACATAAAAGGAACAAGTTAGCAGCAGCTCTGAGATTGTCATTGACATTTGTTAGCAAGATGAGAGAGACTGAGATCTTCTCGAGGTCTTTCCACAGGACTTTCCAATTACAAATGAAGCAGAGGGTGTCTTGCAGAGAGTTTTTTACTACAGTGGTGGTTACATCAGGGCACTGGACCTATGCTTGGAGACACATAGGGAAGTAATTCTAAGTTAACTAGAGAAACAGATCTAAACTGGTTTGTTTGACCTGCATTGAGATGCTCAAATCTGAGTAACTGGTCTGTACTCTAAGATAATTTATCTGAAGTAAATCCCAGTAAAGCAATGCTGTTTGAAAACAAAGTCCGTATACATGAGTTAACAATCAGCTTTCAAAAAGTTCATTTGGATTAAGTTTCCTGAATATCTTCATGTAGGTAAAAGTCCCCCAAAGAGCAAACACTGGATGGTCAACAGTCAGTCACTACCGTGCTAGTATTTGGATCTCTAATCTGCAAAATGCACCACAGCTCCAGACATATCAAGGGCTGTTGAAGATCACATTGACATCCCTGACCTCTGCTCTTGCCAGCTGTCTCTCCTGCTCACAATGAGGAGGACATTGCTCTATTTGTTTGGTTTTGTTATTCAACAGAAGCTGCAGGGCAGCACCACCAAGGTGCCTGGAAGATCTGCACTAGCTCAGGTACCACTGAGCCCACAGCTGAGCCCACAGCTGCCCCAGAAACCCTGATACTGACATTGGCATGACAGTGGGAAGAGCAGCCACAGGGCTGGCCTCCTCCAGCCATAACAGATGCTGCAGACCTCAAAAGTCTTTAGGAAGCACCACCACTAATTTCCCAGTGACTTCTGTACAAGATAGCGTGACACAGCTGCACACCTATGGTACCCTGAGCTACAGCTCTAATCAGAGATAAAAATACAGCCAAACATCTTAACAAGCCCAAGTGATTCCTGTTGCTAACATTCTAAAAGCAGTACATTTGCCACTTCACATCTGATGCTGGTAAAAGATGAGACTTTTCATTGCTTTCAGTCCCACAGCAGCCCTTATTACATAGGATAACCAGGTTTTCATCAAATAAATTAAAGCCTATGGCTCATGCCTAATGAACCCTTGCTAAATATTTCCCAAGTATGAGTGCTAAATATCTCCCACATACGAGATTTAAAAGCCTGGAGTGCTTTGGAAGGCAAAAACATTGAAGAAAGTAACACAGTTCTGATCTAAAGTGTCACACTTCTAATCTAAATGCAGTAAAAATGCACTAAATGCCAGCCACAAAGAGTTGTAGCAGCAGTTGCTGTGATCCAAGAAGAAAAGCTTCCTTTCAAAGGAGACATGGGACCAATGAACACACAGAAGCCAGAAGCACAGAATGTCTTTGATTGGAAGAGACCTTCAAGCCCATCTAAGTCCAATCTTTGACCAAGTTAGGTGGAAGCATTCATCTGCCAGAAGGTAGGCTCTTCAGAGAGACTTGGACAGATTGGAGCAATGGGCCAATATTAATGGCAGGAGCTTCAACAAGGCCAAGTGCCAGGTCCTGCACTTGGGCCACAATGGGGAGGTGTGGCTGGAGAGCCATCTGGCGGAGAGGGACCTGGGGGTTCTAATAGACAGGAAGATAAATATGAGGCAGAAGTGTGCCCAGGTGGCCAAGAAGACCAATGACATCCTGGCTTGTATTCGAAACAGTGAGGGCAGCAGTAGTAGGTTATCATCCCCCTGTATTTGGCACTGGTGAGGCCATATGTTGAGTACTGTGTCCGGGTTTGGGTACCTCAATACTCCTTTCAGGTAGTTGTAGAGAGCAATGAGGTCTCTCCTCTCAGTCTCCTCCAGACGAAACTGCCTCAGCTCCCCAAGCTGCTCCTCACAGGACTCGTGTTCTAAGCCCTTCACAAGCCTTGCTGACCTTCTCTGGACCTGCTCCAGCACCTCAATGTCCTTCTGGTAGTGAGGGGTCCAGAACTGAACACAATATTCAAGGTGCGGCAGCATATCTGTTTTTCAAAGGCACCTGGGGAGGCGACAGCTATTGTGGGGACCCATCTGGCACAATTGGCAGGAATCTGGTACCACTGCTCCCCATCCCCCAAGTTCTCCCTCCTCTCTCCTCATCTCAGCAAGATGAGGCTAGTGAGCCCTCCGTGCCCTGAGCTCGCCCTGTGTCAAGGAAGGGAGGGTCTGACTCTACCAATCGATCTCCCTTCAGTCCCTCGGCCTCCATTCCAGCTGCTCCCTGAGCGCGGCTGCCCAGCTGAGCCAATCCGCTGGTGAGCCACAGCTCACCCAGGTCCCTTTCGACTGCCGGGCTCCAGCCCTCTCTGCAGCCAGAGGCCTGGGCATGTGTCTGTTTGAAAGGGAGCTCTGTTTGGGTTGCCACATGGCTTCTAGCAAGTTTTCAGTCAGGTTGCCGTCATGACCGGGTGCTCCTACAGCAGCCAGCCAGACCTTGTGCATGGGGACCCGCAGGCCGCGGCAGCTCCCGCTGGGGGCCGCACACGCACTGCTGGCCCTGCCGGGACTCAGCCCTTTCTGGGGCTTCTCACAGCCTGAGGGAGTTGGGGGGACAGTCACCAGCTGCGGCCTTATGAACCCTCCGCCTCGTGAGCACCTCCCTCGGGGCCTGCCTGGGCTGTCCTGCCTGTTATCTGGACTTTTCCCTGGCGAAAGGAGGGCTCTGATTCTTCGTCTCCACTGAGATCTGTTGTTCTGGTTTGAGCCAGCTCCAACGCTGCTGCTGTTGGCGATCCTGTGCCCCTCTGTGATCAGCTGGAGCAGCTACACAGCTTAAACTGGATGAACAGTGGAGCTGTCAAAAGTAAGATGTAAAATAAAAGACAGAAGGGTATTTAAGTGCACACAACCCCATTTCAGCATGAGAACTGCAAACATGCAGGCTTTGCATTGGGGAGCTGCTGGGGTTTGTCAGTTCACAGCAAACTGGAGCAACTCTTACACAAAGGAGAGTGATCTGATCACACATCTACACAACTCCCTACAGTTAGTAGCTTGAGGCTTTCCTGCGCAAGTCCCTCTCTAATGACCTGAAAGAGAGGGCTGCCTGTTTCTTTGCACTGATCTCTGCCCATCAGTGCTCATCCTCACCATGAAGAGGTGTCCACTGCCAATGCAAAAGCTCTGTGTGGGCACTGACCAAGAACAAGAGGGATCTAGTTTAGACCTTTGAGTTACAAACCCTGTGATCCAGCCATGCTGCAAATTTCTCAGCAGAACTCGAACCAAAGAGGAAACACTTGTATACCCAGCAAGTCAGACAAGACTTGTCTAAAGTAAGTTGTTCTTGGTCTGTGAGGATGTGTGCGGCCTCCACCTAAGTCCTCAGGAGTATGGCAGCTGGAGAAGACCTTCATACAGGAGGTAACCCAGTGGCTTACCTTTTAAAAGGTGCAGATTTGAGGGTACTGGATTTTCTTTGCTCTCTGAGCTCCATCTCACATACATACATAGCTTCCCTTGATACCTACTGAGTGGTTCCCTCAGTGTAAGTGTGATCAGTCTGGGCTAAGAAGCTGCATTAAGCTTGATCCAGTCTGTTTAGTGAGCTGTATCTCTGAGTATGAAAAACAAAAGCCTTATGTTCCTGGTCAGTCTCCCCGGGTGAAGTTCTCAGGCCTGCTCTACAGAAGTCCCTCTGGGCCTTTCAAGAGCCAACCAATCTATAAATAGTCCATGAGAAACATCTTAAAGTTTAAACTTAGCATGAAAGATATCTCAAGTATCTCAGCAAAACATCTCACCATCTTTTTCTACACTAAGACCAATAATAACTTCTCAGATGCCACCCACCACACAGCCCTTCGGTCAGCAGAGAGTCTCCACTGCCAGCAGCACCCGGCCAAAGCACAGACACCAACAGCTTGGGCTAAAGCCAGATGCTCAACTCAGTTGCAGTCAAAGCCCAGGTTGTGTATTCCATAGGGAACAGCAGGAACTCTCCAGTCACATCAGTCACCCATTGCAAAAACTCCCAACACCAGTCATGGTCTTAATCTTGAAAGAGCTGTCTTAAAACGGAGATACAAATGAGATAAAGGAAACCTGAACAGAAAAAAAGCCAAGAAAACTCATTTATAAAAAACATTGCTTTCAACATTGTTACCAAGGATTAGGAAAAGGCTGAGGTACTTAATGCATTCTTTGCCTCAGTCTTTAATAGTCAGTCTGGTCATCCTCCTGATACTCAGTTCCCTGAATTGGAAGATAGGGATGGAGACCAGATTAATCCCCTCATAATCCAGGAAGTGGTAATTAATGACTTTCTAAGCCAACTGGATACTCATAAGTCTATGGGGCCAGATGGGATCCACCCAAGAGTGCTGAGGGAACTGGCAGAGGAACTTGCCAAGCCTCTCTCCATCATCTATCAGCAATCCTGGTCAATGGGGGAGGTCCCAGATGACTGGAGACTTGCCAATGTGACACCCATCTACAAGAAGGGCAGGAAGGATGATCCAGGGAACTACAGGCCTGTCATCCTGACCTCAGTATCAGGGAAGGTCATGGAACAGTTCATCTTGGGGGTGATCACACAGCAAGTGCAGGACAACAGGGGGATCAAGCCCAGCCAGCATGGGTTCATGAAGGGCAAGTCCTGTTTAACCAACCTGATCTCCTTCTATAATCAGGTGACC
This sequence comes from Rhinopomastus cyanomelas, assembly GCA_013400115.1. NCBI lineage: Eukaryota > Metazoa > Chordata > Aves > Bucerotiformes > Rhinopomastidae > Rhinopomastus > Rhinopomastus cyanomelas. The sequence goes on from VXBP01010570.1 coordinate 10,538, forward strand.
CGCCTAGTGGATGAGGGAAAAGCGGTGGATGTTGTCTACCTGGACTTCAGGAAGGCATTTGACACCGTTTCCCACAGCATTCTGCTGGAGAAGCTGGC